>MJUT01024965.1:167019-179666 GCA_002080005.1 Gigantidas platifrons
GATTGACCAGAAAATAATAAAATCATTAATTTTGAAAGGGTTTGAAATGCCTTGAATTCGCAGGAAAATCAACCAATTACACCAAAGTGTGTTCTATACATCCCTTGGATTTGCTGATATATAGGTTCAATCAAGGATCCTTGGTCTACTATATATATCCTTGGTTCAATGGAAAAGTGTTTTCCCTTTTTTTCTGTATCATCCCTCATACCAAGGATTTATATAGTATCCTTGCTCATACACGTAAAAAAAAATAGAGTTTCATACATCTAAAAACATCGAAAATGATAAAACAAAGCAACCAATCACGCCAAGTTTTGTGATATACATCGAATGCATTCTAAACTACACATTGGTACACGTTGGTATGTCGATTTCATGTAAACAATGAAGTTTATTGATTTTATAGTATCCTTGCTCATACACGTAAAAAAAAAGAAGTAGAGTTTCATACATCTAAAAACATCGAAAATGATAAAACAAAGCAACCAATCACGCCAAGTTTTGTGATATACATCGAATGCATTCTAAACTACACATTGGTACACGTTGGTATGTCGATTTCATGTAAACAATGAAGTTTATTGATTTCTAAATAGGCCACCCTCATTTCCGGCCAGAACGCCGCCATTTTGACAAATAATGGTAAACAATTCTTAATAAATACAAATCGGGTGCACTGTTTTCAATAAAACTGCTGATAAACATTGAAAAATATTATATTATCATAAAAATTATGGCTCCGCTTCAATATTCGGTATGATATAAGAGGAGTTTGAAACAGTTTACATTCGAGTTTTGACAGTCCATGAAGGTCAAAAGGGAAAATAGATTAATGTCAATTATTGATGAGATATGGGTTATGCATCTACGAAAAGTGGATACTTTATCAACGATTGGTATTTAGAACAAATAATTTCACATTATATCTGTAATTATGGTTTTATTTATTTACAAATACTGGTTTAAAATGTTGAAGGGATGAAAATTTCCGCCATTAATCAAAGGCACGCGCATCGTCAACGAATTGCACTATGGGTAATCTCACTCCGCAACATACTTACAAGTTACATACAATCTATGTTAAATCTCCCGAAGTTTCATATCCTTCCTACTATATAAATCCTTGATCTGATTAATAATTCACAAACATACTTCATATGAACAATAATTACGATGTACATACCTCTTTGGGCTTACAAACGCAAAATTCACTTGTGTAAATACAGCATGGCAATACAAATGGCGAAGAAGTAAAAATAGAACATTATAAATCGATATAGAAATCGAACAGACCTGAAATTCCGGAATTTACCGATCAAAAGCAAAAAAGTAAAAATGACTGCATTTAAAAAGAATTTTGTTTATCCTGCAACTAGTACACCCATTGACTGTTGAAATGGTAGATTGTGCATTTACAATGGAGAATTCAAAAGAAGTAATTTATTTTTCATTTAACTGTTGGTCATGTTGAAAGTAATTAGCAGGCCATCATATGTCGAATGCCGCTACGATATGGCTTTGAACTTTGATGTTTGGAATACTAGATTAAATTTTGTATTAGAAATATGAAATATATGAAATAGAAAATGAAAGAAAAAAAACATATGTTCAGTCGATATAGAGTTTATATGTATCTCTGACAATAAGCTGACAAGTTTTATGTTAGTCATTACAATACTCACTAGTATAAACTTATTATAAATGTCCATATAGTAAGAATGGTTCATGGTGTTGTACATGTGTTGTGCGCTATTAATGTGTGGCTTATTCATATATAATCAAATACAAAAGCCAGTGCAGCGATTCTATTGCTGTTTATTTGAGATTAAAGCACATATGACGTCTTAATGCAACATCATGGGTCCTCGTCTGGTTTGAACTATTCAAACCATGTCAACGTTTTACGTGAACATCATTGGACATTTCATTATTTTGGTGATATAAAATATTGTTATTTCTAGTAGATTGTCTATTAATTGTCAATTCATTCAATATTCTGTAGAATTCGTGCTAGAGATGACATCTAGATAAATAAAAACAACTGGTTCGAATCATTCCTAGTTCATATTCATTGAACTAATAATTTAATCACGTACAATTGTACACAAATTATTGTCGATGCCTTACAAATTACGCCAAGAAAATTGCTTTAATTCTTCTGCAGCATAGCGCTTAATGAACGGGAAGCGAAAAATGTCAGTGGTTGTCAGAAATTATATTGCTTGTTATCATCCGATTTCACACTTCCGATATTTCCCTTGTGTGAAAAGACATGTAAGAAAATGTCTAACTTAATAGACAAACTTTAAAAAAAAAAAAGTTTTCCCTTTCTACAATTGAAAGGATTGTTATTTTTCTTATGCAGACCCGGCAGAACAAAATCAACAAAAATTTAGTGATCAGACAGACTTTATAATTGTTTTATTCGTTAGATTAGTTTATTCAACGTCTCCTTTAATTTTAGCTTGAACGTTCACTTCATAACCACTAAGGAATATGTTTGTAAATTAATAGAACACAGCCTTTACCTATCGTGAGATACATCATCATCTAACGTTGGCTCTCTTTATTGTGCTTGATGTCACATATTTTATCGATATTTTAGATACGGTGTATATCTAATATCGATGATAGCATTGTTCACCCCGGTTTCTGCTACTAGTGGCAATCTAAACTTACATCCATAGAACCCACCTGTTAACATACTGGTGCTTGTGGTCGTTAACTATATGTTCTCGTTTTTGAATATAGTTATTTGACGTTAATAATCAATACAATAGATAATATAGGCATTCTACATCATTTTGACCAAAATTGTATATAACCGAGTGTTATACTGTATGCACTATTTAGTGGTATACTATAGGAACCAGTTGCATACTGAATTATTGAACACTATATTGTACAATTGTCGACCGAAATTGATGATCTAGTGGTATTTTTTAGAAAGCGATAGTACGTGTATTTTGGTTATAAATGTACTTGGTATACTGAGTAATTTAACAGTACAAATGGATGGTATATACTGCATAGCTTGTGTGGTTTATTGTAGAATTCCGTAATGAACTCATAAGAAAAGTTTGAATGAGTTATTAGGAGACGCACGGCATCGAAGGACAGACAAAACAATATGATCAAAAGAAAGAAGAATTAAAATGATCGACAAAACACGATGGTTCTTTAGCTTCCTTACATATACAGCAACCCTTTATCAAGGAAATCCTGGTGGAAATTTCACAATGGAGAAATTGACAATATCTTTTGTCGTAAAATTTCATTCTTACGGACCCTCAATATCAATTTCTAAATGTAGGTCAAGGTATAAGGCAGACCTAGTTGTATATATAGTATAATTTATTTCTAGTTCAATAGAATAGATCAACAATGTCACCAAACTTTGAATTATTTAGACATAGGAAGCGGAATGTGAAATTAAAGGAAGGGACTAGCCTTTTTCTCTTCTCGTCAGTGTGTGGTTACCTTATGAATTTTGAATGAATAATTCCGTTTGTCAAACAGTGTATGTAATGTGATGTCTATATTGCTAGGGCCTTGTCTGCAGGGACACCAACATTCTTATCATGGAGGTAAGACAAGTGCTTTGCAACATTTGGGCCTATTGAAGACCGATGTAGCGCGAATGATTATTGACTAATTAAGTGTTTTAATTATAATCTGTATGCGCCTTATCTCATTCAGGACCTCGTATGTCCTTTCTTTCACGTTTTGCCCAATGTTTATCATCGACGTAATTCATAATAATGTTATGCCATGCTTCCAATTGATGAACTTAGGCTCACGATACCTAGGCTTGTTGGATAACACATATTGTAGAGAAATGTTGTTGATAATGTTAAAGTCATCATTTGTAACATGGCCAGCCGGATTGTATATAAATGTCGAACATGGACAGGTGAATCTCAAGAGGATTAGTCTTGAAGTGGTCAATGGCGAGATCCTTAAACGCGTGTTTGTTGAAGATATTGATTACGCTAGAAATAGTGAAGGTATACGAGATTACAGAAACAGCGTGATCTTCTATATAGGGAGGTATGTTAGATTTGATTGATTTTCGATAAACTATATTGTACAGTATAATAGCATCACGATCTTTTTTGGCAATTGAAATTCTAAAAAAGGAACGTTTTTCTCACTTTTGAGACAGACCAGTTCCTATTTTTAGCGATGTGAGATTGTCTTTTCTCACTTTTGAGATAGAGCAGTTCCTGTTTTTGCCGGTGAGAGATTTCATTGTCTTGTACCCCCCGGTACAAGACAGCTCACACGCGCCTTTTTCCGGTAAAATCTTTACTTCGCTTCAGAAATTTCAATCAAGATTTGAATTACTTTCATTTATCCACGATTCTATTACATAAGTATTTTTAAATTAATGTATGTATACTATTCTGCTAGCTAATAATTTAACTATCGTGCACCTTTCATGTTTTACGGTGTATAACTCTTGCAGTCAATGTTTGTTTATTTTGAGTAAATAATAGAGTGCTCTCCCTTGTTAGTAACTAACGTTACCTCCCTTTGACCAAATTCAAAAAAAAATTCTCAGCCACAGGTGTAATGTTGAGTTACATTTATCATATATTTATTAAATACATTGTATTTTATTATGAAATACATTTAAAATACTGCCAAGACACGGATGCATATGAATAAATTGAATATTTACTTCAGCAATGGAAACAAAATTTGCGGGAAAACGCTCGATCGGGAATGTAAACAAAACAATTAGGTAACAGCTGATAAAAGTGAGAAATAAAATCAAACACCAGCAAAAAGTGCAAGACAGGGAAATCTCCGACACCCTCGGGTGTCGGAGATTTCCCTGTCTTGCACTTTTGCCGGTGTTAGATTCTATATTTCTCACCCCTTGGATAAAGTAGTCCGTTAATTTAGGTGAAAAAGATTTTTCTATCTTACCCCGGCTCCAGGGTAAGACAAGCTACACGCCGTTTTTCCCGCAAAATTGTTTTCCATTGTTGAATTAAATTGTCGATTTATAGTGTCTTGGCAGTATTTTAAATGTATTTCACAATAAATACAATGTATTTTATAAATATATTATATAAATGCTACTACAACCGCGATAAATGCCTGTAAAAACGTTGTTTGACGTTGGTGAAAAAGGAGGTAATTTTTTTTATTTACGTTAGATACGTTAGTTACCGAACAAGGGAGAGCACTCTATATATTTTCTCAACGTAAACAAATATTGACACGATAGAAAGAGATGAGAAAAAGGGGCAAACATCGTAAAAGGTGTAAGATTTTGTTATTGTAGAATCTATCACAAGTTTGTTAACTTTATTATATTGAACCTCTTTAATGCTGTAAAATGAAAATCTTGTTTTATTTTATTACGTGGCATTTTGGTCCTGTGATACGGTTCGCAAATTAATGCGCCAAAACAACACAAAAAGTAAACAAACATTGACACGGTAGAAAGGGGTGAGAAAAAGAGTCAAACACCGTAAAAGGTGCAAGATAGTAAAATCTGTGACACCCTCGGGTAAGATTTAAATCGTATCAGACTCGGACAAGCCTCGTCCGATACGATTTAAATCTTACCCTCGGGTGTCACAGATTTTACTATCTTGCACCTCTCCCGGTGTTAGACCCTATATATCTGTGTCATTTTTCTTAATACCACCAAGCTAGAAAAGTCGGTATTAGACAATATCTGAGACTATAGATGTAAGCTGGTAATGATTTGAATTCTGATTCTTAATGGGATTGTCGGAAGATAAGTTGTACAAAAATGTAGTTTTGAAAAGGGCAGTGACAATCGTTTCGTGCCAATGTGATGTATACATGTTTACTCAACGACTTTTGTTTGAATGGTAGAAAGTATATCGTAATATAGTGTGTACTACATAAAATCTTGAATGTGTTCTGTCGCTTTTTTAATATATACTCATAATAAAATTAAACATTTGATTTGTTTATACTTTGTGTCTGTACTGTTGTTGTTTTTGTATCTGAATATTTGCCTTGGTCGTCAATTCTAACTAGTGTTGTTTTTGGACCCGAATAGTCCGTTTTTTCCTTTATTGCTATTATGGTATCTGCGTGCACGGTAGCTCGTCGTTTCGATCCCCAAACCAATCAAGCCATAGATTAAAACTATAAAATTAGTAATTGCAACTTCTCAGCTAAATTTGTGACATTTAGGAATAAGAACAGGATATTTTAATCCTTTTGTAGGACATGTCCACACTCTCGATTCTAACTTCATGATTCCCTCCTCTTTGATGCTTCCTCTCATCTTGATTCATGTTTCACTACTGTTCTATGCTCTATATATCTACATTAGCATGTTTTATTCCTCTACTTGTTATTTTGTCTTTAGCTTATCAATAATATGACGGATTGAAGTCCAGTGTTTGCAGCTCCCTCAACATGATTATTAATTTAATTATTTATCCTCTATAGAGGTCGTCGACCATATACTCATGTGACTGAAAGATAATGGCAAAATGAAACATATTAAATACATTATAGTGTTACGACTATGTTGGGAACAATCAAATAATAGCTGTTTCTTTGAAAGAGTTTTACGATTTTTGTTCGATTAGATAACGAGAAACATCTATCAAATGAAAGGAAATTCAGAAATTTATTTTCTATATGATACGTGATAATGTGGTACATTATAATGGCAAGCGGGACCGATTAGACATCTAAGATTCCATTATAAGTCGTTGAAACTATTTATGTTGAGTAACATTGCCGTTTCGTCACATATAAGTAGTATAAACGGTACATTAAGTTGTTATGATGTTACTTCTTGATAGCTTAGATTACATTAATATCATCAGTTCAGTTGAAAAGGCAATACTTTTATGTTGGTAAGATTCCCAATAATCTTGTCACTGGACCATTAATCTGGGACATCTCAATTAATGTTCAGACTCACAATGGCGTCATGTTAGTCGAGTTATTGCGGTAAAATTAACACGGTTACATTAACGTCTCACGTCGTTATCATTACAGGGACAATTATGATCAGTGAAGCATCTATACAATTAATATAGGGTATCGTGGGGTTGTTTAATTGATTGGTCAAAATTCAATTATTCACAAAGAAATATAATTTTTATATACGAGTGTAGGAGGTTCATTATAAATTAGAGTTGAATTGACATACAATCTACGAAACGTACGGTTATTAAGGAATTTTATTTCATGTATTCAAAAGTCTTAACATAAAATGATAACACGAAAGTAAAAACTGATTCAATCCTTTAATATTTCGGCAACTTGAGACAAGTGGTCAGTCGGGCGGTGGATTGATTTCCTTCCTCGGTATAGTTTTCAGTACCTCTCTCGTACATTCTGCGTTAAGTATTGAGGTTAAGAGTAGAGTCTGAGTTTCTTCTTGTGATGGATTGCCTATGAACATATTGTGTCCTTGTGTCTATAGCAGTGAAAACATACCATAGCCAATTACAACGAAACTGGAAATGTATATCTAAAGATATTCTTAATAGGAAGACACAAACTAATTCTACTGACGATATTACATTTGTGTACATACATATGATAGATATTCCTGGGCACTATTCCAATATCCTAACAAAGTATGTGTTAGATACTATTAATTTGTGATCACTGCTGGTTTTATCTAATAAGTCATTACACTGACCATGGTGCCAATAAGAAATATAAAAATTATAATTTCCTACTGATGAATACGGGTATGAATTTTTATTCTCCCATTCTATTAAGATTTAACAGATTGTATATCCTGTATAATGGGTAGCAATCTTAAAGCACGATTTATAATATTGACAAACACGAATATAATATTTGTTAATCCATAGTTGAAATTCGCAACCTCAAAGTGTAATTCATTCTAAAGTATTCCAAAAAGACTTGATCACAAAAATTCATCAAAATTCGTGATCACGAATTTTAATGTTTATTTCTATTTTTGTTATAGTTAACTTGTCATTATTTACTTTCATTATAATACACCACACTTTTCTAGAGATGAAAAGTATGATTAAGGTAGCGCATGAATATATGTTTACCATTATCATGCTTATAAAAGGAAAAATACAAAAATATACCACATCGTCAGAACAGCTCAAATCGAGAAATTGTAGAAAAGGAAGCAAAATCAACACCGCTTGCAAACACAGTACAGATAAAACACAACAATTATAGTCAAAGTACATTACAGATAAAACACAACATTATAGACAAAGTACATCACAGATAAAACACAACATTATAGACAAAGCACAACATTACAGACAAAGCACAACAGTACAGACAAACCACAACAGTACAGACAAAGCACAACAGTACAGATAAAACACAACAGTACAGATAAAACACAACAGTACAGAAAAAACACAACATTACAGATAAAGCACAACATTATAGACAAAGCACAGCATTATAGACAAAGCACAACAGTACAGAAAAAACACAACATTACAGATAAAGCACAACATTATAGACAAAGCACAACATTACAGACAAAGCACAACAGTACAGACAAAACTCAACATTATAGACAAAGCACAACATTATAGACAAAGCACAACAGTACAGACAGCACAACAGTACAGATAAAACACAACAGTACAGATAAAGCACAACATTATAGACAAAGCACAACATTACAGATAAAACACAACATTATAGAAAAAACACAACAGTACAGATAAAACACAACAGTACAGATAAAGCACAACATTATAGACAAAGCACAACATTATAGACAAAGCACAACAGTACAGATAAAACACAACATTATAGACAAAGCACAACAGTACAGATAAAGTACAACATTATAGACAAAGCACAACATTATAGACAAAGCACAACACTACAAATAAAGCACAAATTTGCAGACAAAGCACAACAGTACAGATAAAACACAACATTATAGACAAATCATAACATTATATACAAAGCACAGCAGTGCAGATAAAATACAACATTACAGACAAAGCACAACAGTATAGCAAAAACACAACAGAACAGATAAAACACAACATTATAGACAAAGCACAACATTATAGACAAAGCACAACAGTACAGATAAAACACAACATTATAGACAAAGCACAATAGTACAGATAAAACACAACATTATAGACAAAGCACAACAGTACAGATAAAACAGAACAGAACAAATAAAACACAACAGTACAGAGAAAAAACAAAACATTACAGACAAAACACAACAGTACAGATAAAACACAACATTATAGACAAAGCACAACAGTACAGATAAAACACAACAGAACAAATAAAACACAACAGTAAAGAAAACACACAACATTACAGACAAAACACAACAGTACAGATAAAATACAACATTATAGACAAAGCACAACAGTACAGATAAAACACAACATTATAGACAAAGCACAACAGTACAGAAAAAACACAACATTACAGACAAAACACAACAGTACAGATAAAACACAACAGTACAGATAAAAAACAATAGTACAGATAAAACACAACATTATAGACAAAGCACAACAGTACAGATACAACACAACAGAACAAATAAAACACAACAGTCCAGATAAAACATAAACATTATAGACAAAGCACAGCAGTGCAGATAAAGCACAACATTACAGACAATGCACAACAGTACAGATAAAACACAACAGAACAGATAAAACATAAACATTATAGACAAAGCACAACATTATGTACAAAGCACAGTAGTGCAGATAAAGCACAACATTACAGACAATGCACAACAGTACAGATAAAACACAACAGTACAAATAAAACACAACAGTACAGATAAAAAACAACAGTACAAATAAAGCACAACAGTACAGATAAAACACAACAGTACAGATAAAAAACAACAGTACAGATAAAACACAACAGTACAGATAAAGCACAACAGTACAAATAAAACACAATAGTACAGATAAAACACAACAGTACAAATAAAACACAACAGTACAAATAAAACACAACAGTACAGATAAAAAACAACAGTACAAATAAAGCACAACAGTACAGATAAAAAACAACAGTACAGATAAAAAACAACAGTACAGACAAAACACAACAGTACAGACAAAGCACAACAGTACAAATAAAACACAATAGTACAGATAAAAAACACCAGTACAGAAAAAACACAACATTACAGACAAAGCACAACAGTACAAATAAAGCACAATAGTACAGATAAGAAACAATAGTACAAATAAAGCACAATAGTACAGATAAAAAACCAACATTACAGACAAAACACAACAGTACAGATAGAAACAACAGTACAAATAAAACACAACAGTACAAATAAAGCACAAAATTATAGACAAAACGCAAAAGTACAGAAAAAAACACAACATTACAGATAAAGCACAACATTATAGACAAAGCACAACAGTACAGACAAAGCAGAACAGTACAGATAAAACACAACAGTACAGATAAAACACAACATTATAGACAAAGTACATCACAGATAAAACACAACAGTACAGAGAAACACAACAGTACAGATAAAACACAACAGTACAGACAAAGCACAACAGTACAGAAAAAACACAACAGTACAGAGAAACACAACAGTACAGATAAAACACAACAGTACAGACAAAGCACAACAGTACAGAAAAAAACACAACAGTACAGAGAAACACAACAGTACAGATAAAACATAAACATTACAGACAAAGCACAAGAGTACAGATACAACACAACAGTACAGATAAAACACAACAGTACAGATAAAACATAAACATTACAGACAAAGCACAACATTATGTAGAAAGCACAGCAGTGCAGATAAAGCACAACATTACAGACAATGCACAACAGTACAGATAAACACAACAGAACAGATAAAACACAACAATACAGAAGAAACACAACAGTACAGATAAAACACAAAATTATAGACAAAGCACAAGAGTACAGATACAACACAACAGAACAGATAAAACACAACAGTCCAGATAAAACATAAACATTATAGACAAAGCACAACATTATGTACAAAGCACAGCAGTGCAGATAAAGCACAACATTACAGACAATGCACAACAGTACAGATAATACGCAACAGAACAGATAAAACACAACAGTACAAATAAAACACAACAGTACAGAGAAACACAACATTACACAGACAAAACACAACAGTACAGCTAAAGCACAACAGTACAGATAAAACACAACAGTACAGACAAAGCACAGCAGTACAGAAAAAACACAACATTACAGACAAAACAACAGTACACATAAAGCACAGCAGCACAGATAAAGCACAACAGTACAAATAAAGCACAATAGTACAGATAAAACACAAAATTATAGACAAAACGCAACAGCACAGACAAAAAAAACACAACATTACAGACAAAGCACAACATTACAGACAAAGCACAACAGTATAGACAAAGCACAACAGTATAGATAAAGCACAATATTATAGACAAAGCACAACAGTACAGATAAAACACAACATTATAGACAAAGCACACCATTATAGACAAAACACAAAAGTACAGAAAAAATACAACAGTACAGATAAAACACAACATTATAGACAAAGCACAACAGTACAGATAAAACACAGCAGTACAGATAAAACACAACAGTACAGATAAAACACAACAGTACAGAAAAACACAACATTATAGACAAAGCACAACAGTACAGATAAAACACAACATTATAGACAACACACAACAGTACAGATAAAACACAACAGTACAGATAAAACACAACAGTACAGACAAAGCACAACACTACAGAAAAAACACAACAGTCCAGATAAAACACAACATTATAGACAAAACACAACAGTACAGAAGAAACACAACATTATAGACAAAACACAACAGTACAGAAGAAACACAACATTACAGATAAAGCAAAACAGTACAGATATAAATAAAATTATTATGTTGTTAAAAAAAACAAAACAGTACAGATAAAACACAACATTACAGACAAAACAACAGTACAGATAAAGCACAGCAGTACAGATAAAACACAACAGTACAGACAAAGCACAACAGTACAGATAAAACACAACAGTGCAGATAAAACACAACAGTACAGAAGAAACACAACATTACACAGACAAAACACAACAGTACAGATAAAGCGCAACAGTAAAGATAAAACACAACATTACAGACAAAACAACAGTACAGATAAAGCACAGCAGTACAGATAAAACACAACAGTACAGATAAAACACAACAGTACAGACAAAGGACAACAGTACAGATAAAACACAACAGTACAGACACAGCACAACAGTACAGATAAAACACAACAGTACAGATAAAACACAACAGTGCAGATAAAACACAACAGTACAGACAAAGCACAACATTACAGACAAAGCACAACAGTACAGATAAAACACAACAGCACAGAAAAAGCACAACAGTACAAATAAAACACAACAGTACAGATAAAACACAACAGTACAAATAAAACACAACAGTACAGACAAAGCACAACAGTACAGATAAAACACAACAGTACAGAAAAAACACAACAGTACAAATAAAACACAACAGTACAGACAAAGCACAACAGTACAGATAAAACACAACAGCACAGAAAAAGCACAACAGTACAAATAAAACACAACAGTACAGACAAAGCACAAC
>MJUT01024965.1:215357-230525 GCA_002080005.1 Gigantidas platifrons
GAAGTCTATGGGTTTTTTTTTAAATAGAAAACATTAAAGTAATTAGACTCTTATAAATATTGATTAGGACCATAATATCATTGATGAATGGTTTTTAATTGGCGTTTAATTATCATCATTGTTTTTTCTTTGATGGAAAAATAAATTTCCATATAAAATTAATTATATCGTTTCTGCGAATACTTTGACATTAAAAAATGCTCTTTGTTTTATAGATGCTGAAGACCTTGAACAATAAAATATGTACATAAATATGCAATAAAATTTATGGTATTGAAAATCTTCTAACCTAAATATGCATGTATCAAAAATGGTTGTGAAACACTGCTCGAATATTGATCAAACATTGTTGTTAAACACTGCTAGAAGATGATCAAACATTGCTGTAAAGCACTGCTAGAAGATGATCAAACATTGCTGTGAAGGACTGCTAGAAGATTGGTCAAACATTGCTGTGAAGCACTGCTAGAAGATTGATCAAACATTGCTGCGAAGCACTGCTAGAGGATTTATCAAACATTGCTGCGAAGCACTGCTAGAAGATTGATCAAACATTGCTGTGAAGCACTGTTAGAAGATTGATCAAACATTGCTGTGAAGCACTGCTAGAAGATTGATCAAACATGCTGTGAAACACTGCTAAAGGATTGATCAAACATTGATGTGAAGCACTGTTAGAAGATCAGGGATGGGGTAATCGTAATCAGTAATCGTAATCATCTGTAATCGATTACATTTTTATGAGTAATCACATGAAATCAGTAATCAAACAATTTTATGATTACAAATAATCATATGTAATCGATTACTGAGGAAAAAAGTGGTGTAATAATGATTACTTTTTGATTACATTTTGATTACATTGCAATAATTATATTGTAACAAATTTATTTGTAGGAATTGTTTATTTGTTATAAGGATGTTTCCCCTTTTCACATTATCTAATCACATAACATTTGATATGCATTTTGCTGATTAAATACAGCTTTGGGCTACTAAATAAAAATTAAGTTCAGTTACAAAAATGTACTTGTAATTCTATTCTATATAAATTATGGTAGTTCTATAAAACAGTACTCAGATTTGATATTACAAATTATCCCTGAGGTAATTAACTATCTACAGGAGTGAGTAAAATGGTCTGATTTATTTTGAAAATAGTTCACATGTTTCATTTATAAATTTTACTTTTCTTAAAAATCTCATTTTGTGATTGAGTCTTCGAAGTAAGATGTCTGCTTTAAAACAACACTTCATTTTCCCGGATGGAACACCAACTCCTGGAAATGCAGTTAAGGCAAATTGTAAATACTGCAAAACATATATTTCTTGGAATGGGAAAACTACATCTAATCTAGTGACACATTTGAAGGTAAGATTTTATTTTTTATCAAAATGATATTAAATTTTACTTTAAAGAAACCAGCTTTGTCCAATTAAACCTGATTACAATACAAACAGATTATTAAATGCTATTGTTTGTAATTAAGTTGTATAAACACTTAAACAGACTCTAAGTCTATTAATTAAAATTAAGCAAAATTTGATATTTAAATCAAAATAACATTATTCAAACTCAGGTTTAAATTATTGATGAAATAAAATGTCATTGTTCAGTAAAGTCTAAATAAGCATAAAATTAAAAAAAAATGTATTTATTTTTACCGAGAAAGCACAGAGAAATCTACATTCAACAAATTATGATGATTCAAATGTTTTCAAAATCCATGTTTATCACAACTTTAAATTCATACATAAAACTTTTTCTGCCACAAATGTGTATTACCTATGCCAAAGAAGTAAATTATTTTCTTTTATACAGTGAAGGTATCTAATGTAATCATGATGTAATCATGATTACTTTGATAAAAGTAATCATATGTAATCGATTACATTAAAAATGATGAGTAATCATAATGTAATCGATTACATTTTATACACAATATAATCATGATGTAATCGATTACATTTGAAAGTAATCAACCCCATCCCTGTAGAAGATTGATCAAACATTGCTGTGAAGCACTGCTAGAAGATTGATCAAACATTGTTGTGAAGCACTGCTAGAGGATTGATCAAACATTGCTGTGAAGCACTGTTAGAAGATTGATCAAACATTGCTGTGAAGCACGGCTAGAAGATTGATCAAACATTGCTGTGAAGCACTGCTAGAAGATTGATCAAACATTGCTGTGAAGCACGGCTAGAAGATTGATCAAACATTGTTGTGAACCACTGCTAGAAGATTGATCAAACATTGCTGCGAAACTCTGCTAGAAGATTGATCAAACATTGCTGTGAAACACTGCTAGAAGATTGATCAAACATTGCTGTGAAGCACTGCTAGAAGATTGATCAAACATTGCTGTGAAACACTGCTAGAAGATTGATCAAACATTGCTGTGAACCACTGCTAGAAGATTGATCAAACATTGCTGTGAAACATTGCTAGAAGATTGATCAAACATTGCTGTGAAACACTGCTAGAAGATTGATCAAACATTGCTGTGAAACAGTACTAGAAGAATGATCAAACATTGCTGTGAAACACTGCTAAAAGATTGATCAAACATTGCTGTGAAACAGTACTAGAAGATTGATCAAACATTGCTGTGAAGCCATGCTAGAAGATTGATCAAACATTGCTGTGAAGCACTGCTAGAAGATTGATCAAACATTGCTGTGAAGCACTGCTAGAAGATTTACAATTTTTGTTTGTAGTTTGTGATTTTCCATAATTGTGTTGTAACAAATGTTGATATTGTTGACAATAACTATTTAACTTCCTGTTATAATTCACGTAGTCTAAATTCAACATGACCGACAGATCCTACAGCGAAATTTTATTTGTTAACTGGAAAGTTCTTCTGTTCAGAAACTAGACAGTTGTTTGTAATTTAAAGTGACATAGATGATCCTAGAGTAATCATAGATCGTAGAAAGCAAAGAAAAATTGATTATTTGGGTTGAATATTCTTTGAAAAGTCCATTGATAAGTTAGTGGAGAAATAGTGGTACATTGTTTATTTTTATTGGAATGCCAAGCAGGCTACCATATACTATCTTTCAAAATGTGTAACATTTTGACAATGCTATTTCTAGTGTACATTTGGTAATAATCTGTGTTTTTGAGAACAATAAGATTTTCTCTTTACATATAAATGATAATTAAAAAAATATAACTAAGCAAGTATATCTTTTCTAAAATATGTTGTGCACTCTTTTATTTTCAATTTAGAACACAAGGAAGTAATACATAGCGTTATCAAAACAAAGATTTTGATGATATGATTATATTACAGATAATCAACACTTGTATTTGAAATAACGAAGACAATATTTTGAAAGCCATATATGATTCACGCCAATTGTCGAGTAAGCTTGCTTAAAGTATTTTTGAAGCTCTCAAAATATTTATAACCAAGACTTCACTGTGTAAATGCCCACAGGACTGAAATAAAGAAATCAGATATTGTAGAAAAATAGCTTTGTAATAAATTAGTATGGCCAATTACTTTCATGCTTTGTTACATATTGATGTACATAATTAAAAAAACATCATTTAACCTTTAAAAAGAAGCCATATTATTGACATTTATTTGCTTGGTGAGTCCAAGATGGCAAAACATATACGATATTCTCTATTACAAAATGTTTAAATTGTCTTATATGAAATATATTTTATTTCAAAGTAAAGGAGACCAACATTTTCTTATTATGTCTTCCGATATCCTTGTATGCTACTTTTTATATAAAAATATTGAATATCCATTGGTTCTCTTTTGTAGAACTAGTATTATACATATGACAACTACGTCGTCACAAAGGCAAATATAGTAATAAGTTAATGAATATGACTTAACTTCTTTACAATAACGATGTTAACATAGTTATATGTGAGAGTCAACATTTAACTGACATTTGGAAGACCCTAAACTAATCTAAAAATATTTGAGGAGTCCAAAGGGATCAAAAGCCATGGATCTAAAAACAACAGACAATCCAATAGCCAAAAAGAAAAAGAAACAAACAAAGGGACAACAAACAATGATCCACCAAACACTAAGCGAACTCTATAAAAACAAACTCTTTGTATCCTATTGTATCTTTTGATTTGGAGAATTCTCAACATGTATAGTATTAAAAGATTGCCCCAAAATTGCATAACACAGGTCATTGGAAAGAAACTATTTGTTTGTTTTTGGCTAACTATATGCAATAGCATTGAATTGTTTCTCAGTAAAAATCAGTATTACAGTGATAATACAGATGTGACATTTCTAATTTGAAACACTCTATTTTCGTGTTCATTGTTCTTATCACGTCTACAGACAAGTGAAGTTTTAAAGAACTATTTTATTTTATTCACATTAACATTATGAAATATGGTAATATGGCATTCCGGTTACCTCTTACTCTTGTCAATTTTCACAAATTGAAAGTAAAATTGGTACTATTAAGCGTTTATGTGATAAAGTTTTCAGTATTTTGTGTTAACTTGGTACCAATTGTATTTACAAATCGACTAATTATCATTGCAATGTATATTTCACTTGTACATCAAGCAATATACGATGTAGTAGTACTCGCACTGTTTGGTATGTTGATTTTTGTTTTGCTTTGTTTTTTTAACAGTTATTGTTTACAAAGTACGTTGCATAGCATTCACATGATTTGCAGACATCAAACCAGTAAAAGTTTCTTTTCTATTGGGATGCCAACAAAGTAACACACGAAGCTTAGATCATCTTGAATGGAAAGAAAACACACATACAACTCAAATGTACTTATAGGTTCAGTAAATATTGATTAGAGCCACCATATCATTGAGGAATAGCTTAATTATCAGCAAGGTTTTTCTCCTTTGATGGAAGATTAGATTTTCTTTAAGACAAAGTACATGATTTCTTAGGATACTTTGATATTAACAAGTACTCTCTGTTTTATAGATGCTTAAGATATTGAACAATCAAAAACTCTAAATAAACGTTCCGTTAAGAATTACATTGAAAGATCTTGTATGCTATTAGATATACATTCGTCAAGCTCTGTTGTAAAATACATCATGGTTATTCTCTATATGTAAACACGATTATCTTTAGATAAATAGACACTACTGCCATCTAATTCTCTGTAAGGTATATCAATAGGTCTATTGTGTTGATGTCATTTAATGATCCAGAAATAAAGAATCATTCAATTTGTCAGATACCAACTCTCTATTAACTAATGGCCAGTTAGAAAGGAGGAGCCATTTCAAATATCAGAAAAGGGATATAAGTAGGTGTCGTCACCAGGTGTGCCAGACGTATCTTAATTAACATTGATAAAGGCGGACTGCTACAGGTAAGGTCTTTAATGAATTGCATTAAGATAAATAAGCATATTACAGGTAATCTTGGTTTAATAATTGGAATCTTATTTAAGTGACTTTGCTTAATCGAAAGTAATAAATTTAACTACGAAAATATAGAATTATTTTTAACAAACTGTTTGCTTTAATAACCCATATATATAAGGAGTGGATGTAGTCGAGTGGTCTAGGGCGCTGGACGTAAGGCTAAGCGAATGGTGCTGCAGTGTATCAATGGTGTGAGTTCAAATCCCGTCGAGGGAAGAACAACAATTTGACAGCTTCAAAATCTAATTCTAACACTATTTGGTTTAATTTTCAGACGTATATATATATATATATATTTGATAAATTGAATTTCAAGAACACACATTGAAGTGATATGTTTGTATGAATATTGTAATTCTACAAGTATATACGCTGCATCCATACGTTGTTGATAAAATATCAGATTGTCTGACATGATAGCTGTATAACTGAGGATTTAAATATGAATGTGATTTTCCTTGATACAGTTCTCTATTAGACATCCTTGCAATATATGTCAGACTGATAAGAAATTACTTCTTGAAGGTTGTAGATAGAAATTTTAAAATAATGTGCTTATCTTTTGCATTCAAGAAATGTTTTGCATCAAGATATTTTATTTTGTATGTACATAATTATATGAGTAATTATAATTATACTTCTAAATGTCAATCACGCCGATCACTTTTATCAACATTTGTTATATTTGAGTAAGAAGGGATATGAATGTAAATGAATATTAGAGACTATCCAACTATATTATACTTTACGTTTTTATTTTCCCTATTGGTCTTTGTTATCGCAGCCGGTCAATATTTTCGTATATAGACCTGTCAATATTTTAGTATATGGACCGGACACGATCAATATAATGTTTTCTTCCGGATTTTGTCCGAACTCGTTTTTGTCTTAGACATACAATAACAAAAACATGTCGTCTGACAGATTTGCATGTATTGAGTATAATATAACAAATAGTTCATGGCACTTCGGGCCAAATGGCAGTTTATGGACCGGTCTGTCACTCACAAAATAGCATATGGACCTCAGCTTCGCTTCGGTCCATATAATATTTTGTGGGTGACATCCCGGTCCATAAACTGCCATATGACCCTTAGTGCCATGAACTATTTGATAATTACAAGACAAAAATCAAAGTTAAGGAACAACGTTTTCATTGCTGTTCCAAATTTCACATTAGCATCTCTTCAACAAACAAGAATAAAACATACCCTAAATAGGAACGACTCTTAACAATGCAGTTTAGAGGTACTCTTTACTTCTGTCTAAAAGGATATCTAGTTGGTTGAACTATTTATATGCTTTTAGAAAGTAACATATACAAAGTTAAATCTTAAGCACTGTGAACATTAAACACTCCACCACAAGTTATACGCCCAAAACTATATAAAATACGAAAACAAATGTAGATAAAGCATCTAATACTTAGCCGTATTCCAAGCTCCTTAGACCACTCGTCCACATCACTATGTATAGCTTCAATAGTCGATGTATAACCTTGTCTCGTAAGGTAAATTTAAGGATAGACATGGTTTTAATTTGAACTACTAAGGAACAGGAAACCCCATATGTTCCAAAATAAAACTGTACAACTGTTTTAATGAATTTTGTATTCACAAATGAGTTTCCATAGAAATAATCTATACAAAATGCCTGTTTAATGGTATATCCCTTTTGTTCTATTTAGTATATTCAAACTCTTCTTTAAGTATTCTTCTGCCAACAGTATATCAATTCACCATTATCAGAGTAAATAAATTCATCGTTGTCAGGAAATAAATTTATCGTTGTCAGTAAATTAATTCATCGTTGTCAGTAAATCAATTCATCGTTGTCAGTAAATCAATTCATCGTTGTCAGTAAATCAATTAATCGTTGTCAGTAAGTGATTCATCGTTGTCAGTAAATCAATTTATCGTTGTTAGCAAATCATTTCATCGTTGTCAGTAAATCAATTAATCGTTGTCATTAAATCACTTCATCGTTGTCAGTAAATCAATTCATTGTTGTCAGTAAATCAATTCATCGTTGTCAGAAAATCAAATCATAGTTGTCAGTTAGTTAATTTCTCTTTCTGTACAACATTATGCGATAACGTTTGTCAGTGACTTGCGACAGGTCGGTGGTTTTCTCCGGGTACTCCGGTTTCCTCCATCATTAAAATTGACCGCCACGATATAACTGAAATATTTTGAAAGTGGCGTTAAAACAATCAAGCAAACAAAGAAATAATTTCCCTTTCTGATATATAGATAATGGTTTTTCACTAAAAATTAAAATTCCGGTGATTATGTTGAATGCCTATGTCCAATTGAACTTTAAATAAAGGCTACCACAGACACAGCTAGGTCTGCTTCATACATTGACTTAGACCTAAAAATAGAAAATGAGGTTGGGTTGAGAACAAACTTTACGTCACGAAATATGATTTAAAATCCCCCATTGCGAACTTTCATTTGTATATAGCAACATCCCTGCACCACCTGCATATAAAGTACATATTTCTGAGTTGATACGATATTTCAGAGTTTATGTTTCATGTACGGATTATCTTGATAGAGGATTTCTGCTAACGAGGACGCTATAAATGAACCATTGGTCATCACTTCGAATGGTATACGGTCAACAACCATTTACCTGGTTAACTCTGAGTGGATATCTGTATCAGAGATAACCACTGATATATTCCGTTTGTTGTAGCCACAATCCCACCTTCTTAGCTCGTTCATCGTTTGTCACTGTTTTTCTATTAACACGACAGAGAATACTATAGTTGCTATGGAATTGCTTACTCTTCCAGAGTTGATGAGTTCAACCCTGGTTTATGTCGGATCATGTTGCTCCAACCTCAAAGTTCTCTGTAGTATTTCGTGGCAATTGTCTGTCTTTTTGTCCTTTTTCTTTTGGCCATATTGTCTGTCTTTCTTCGATTTCTGATTACCCTTTTGGTATCTTCAAACTTTTCTTAAACCTATTGCACTAATGTAAGGTTGTCATCTGGCAACATTTACTATATAAGCAGCAATATGTTTGCTTTGTTTTGTTGCTTTGTTGTTGTTGCTTTTTTGTGCTTCGAAAGTTTGTCTTGGAGCAACACTGTGGCAACTGAAATTAATCTAAAGACATAAAGATTCAATAAATGTCTTTAAAATATATTCAAACAGATATTGTATCAAAAATAAGCAAAGTCTATATAAATAATGTACATCACAATATGATTATTGCTATAAATATGCATTTTCCAGATGTTGTAAAATCAAACGAAAATATATTATATCTTTTAGGCCATAAAAGTGCTTCAGAAATACATGTATAGCACGGTGTTAATATTTCTTTTGAAGTGCATCGATTTTGCCATTACAGAAGAAAGCAATAATGGTTTATGTATGTCTAAATAATTACTGTTTCATTGACACAAAGAAGGACTTTGCATTATTGAATATATTTATTGTTACTGTGCACAGTACTGGAACGACTACAATTGTTTTCCGCATATGTTCCTTTAATGAAAGTAAGTGCACATTTAACCTTTACTAATAGTGTTCCATACCAAAGTAGCTGAAGGAATTTATTAACTCTTCAATTACTAATTATGTATTCATAATTGATTTTTATCTACCCTCATGGTAGTTAACTACAGCCACTAATTTTGACCTCTCAGTCAGTATGCAGATATGGCACGCGAATATATCATTTAAATGACCCAAATATTATGTCGATTTTATTTTCAATTCATATCATTTTTATGAAGTTTATCCACATTCAAAGGAGATTCGGAAAGGTGTTTTTTACCCTGACATAACCATGGCACAACAAAATGTACTTTAAAGTTGTTTTTTTTAGATGACGGTCAGTTTTATTTTGGTGGAGGAATTCAGAGTACTCAGACATAAACCTGTCGTAAGTTACTATAATGTCGTATAAAGTGCACTTCGCCATGAGCGGGATTCGATCTCACAACGTTAGTGGTAATATTCACTTATTGCATGCGTAGTTGTAAATCCAAGGTATTTTGTGTATTGAGTTAGTATCACCTGCTCCATTTGTGTACTTTAGAACCCGGGGTTTCCTCTAGCCATTATGAAATTAAAGTTTTCCTGTTCATGATAACTTTAAAGAGGTTTACAATTCAGGCTATTGCATAGCTAACGTTTGTTGAATACGCTACAGTTTTTTTTTTCGTATTACATCATAAAAAAAACTATTTTAAAGAACATAAAATAAAAAGTATCATTTTTTTTTTTAAATATTCAAGCAATGGCATTCATATTTTATAAATCAACCAAATGGGAGACTTTTATGTGCTAAATATATCAGCAAAACACCTTTAGTCAGTACACAGGAATCACAGGATTTCACTATAATAGAGATCGCACCGATACGTGTTCTAAGACATTACATTACTGTGTAGCACTCATGGGAAAACGTTTGTTAGAATGGAGGATGTTTGTTTATATTTCGGGCATAGAAACAAATGCAATAAAAGGAGAAAAAGGGGGAAATATTTGTTTTCCTTGCATTTTTTATTTTATTAATCAGATGTTTGAAAGCATGACTATTTTTATCTTGCCGTTCAGTTTTTATAGGTAAATTGTTGGTGTCATATTGTGACTGACATTTCATTATATACAGAATTGATAAACTTCAGTGATCTGTCTATTAAAGTTATTAATATATATGGATGACTACTCAAGGAGATCTATTTTAGGAGTGATCTAATATCTCAGTTTTATTGGATAACCAGACAGTTCAATTTGTCTTATACATTATCCATTCTTTGAATTCCTCTTAGAAATTGCCAATAATGTATCTCTCCGTTTGAACCGAGGACTTAACTACATGTCGTATCATTGAGCAATAAATCTTAATAAGATAACTAAATATAATTCTAGTTTCTGAAATGGTAGCTTCCCTGTTGTTCCGTCTTAGATATCCTTTCCTAACGTATCCTCTGTAATTTCCCAAAAGGCCACGGTTTCTATAACAGACATCATCAATGTTGACCACAAAACAAATACAATACATTTTTGTTCAGATTTAACAGAATAAAAAGTGACATCTTTGTGTAAACTAGGTCAGTAGTATTGAAGAATTATTCTTTATATAGTTGTCCATAATAAAAAATATATTGAAAAAGTTATTTTGAAGACGCCGGATGAAATCAATAAAAGATTTGAGAGAACTATTTATAATATAAATCAACGTTTCTGCGTATGCCAGCATTCATGCATTGACAAATTTACTCAAATTTAGATTAATTTAGATTAGAAATACAATGTAATAAACGTGCTTTTCACAATAATTACCATAAATGTAATTGCTAGACTACAATGTTCATACACACACACACACCTTTCATTTTCTATTTTAAGTTCCCTTTATCAACAATTATCCAAGATTTATCATTTGATCCTGTCGTTCGACGTCATCTCCTTAATATTTCATTTCATAAATACACAGATATATGCAAGAAAACAACATGTCTTAAGTTAGTTGAGGCTATCCTTGCTCCTCGGAATATGGGGTTAGCATTATAGGTGTTCAACGGGATTTTCAGCAATATCAATATATGATGGCGGTCTGTTTTTATTGTGATTATCAAAACTAGGAACGGCGTTGAAAAACGAACTCCGTACTCTAGTTGCGATATACATTAATTTACATTTATGTTTATCAACTGAGATATGAAGGCTATGGCATAGTGTCGGCCAATTCATTCTGACAACAACGAAATGCCGAGCGAGATACTTTTAGTGGTGATAGGCATGGGTCGTATAGGTAAATGTGATTTACAATATAAATACAAAAACGCCGCCTAAATATAGGAGTACTACCAGGAACAAAAAAAAATGTTTTTAAATTTCACTCCAGTTGACATGACCGTCTTAAGTTGGAACTGATATCGATTCCGTAACAAAATGTATATAGTGAAGCTTTTCGTGGTGGTGAAAATCTCATAACTTTGTGTCATGACTGTTTGGAAGCATGTTCCCGACGTTGTAGTTATTTAAAAAAAAATCTATTATTGAATTATTCAGACAAAATAAAGACGACGTACATTGTACATAGAGCAGTATCTGTCTTCCCTTTTTATCACATGGTAGTTAGATATACCTATCAGTGTCTATTACCACTAAACCATTGAATTCGATAGATACTCATATATATCCTAAGATTTTGTTAAATGATTTTTGTAAATAAATTGTCGTAAATAGTTCTCTTTTTCTTGGTATTTCGCTTTCTTTAACTAAAAAACTGAACGACATGATAAAATTGAAATAATGCTGAAAATTACATTAAACATCTTTAATATTACTACTTTTATTGGGGTTTTATTCCGATGTTTAATTTTAAATTGGTTTTAATTAAACTTCCGTTTTACTCTCCTACAACCTATTTTGTTCAAACATTTGTTATGCTTACTACATATAGAACATCTCTAAGATATCAATTTGGGGAATATTTAATAGAGAAAATTGAATATATTTATTTTTAGGCCATAATTGTTTTGCAATGTAGAATTATTTTGCTGTAAAAAAATCCTGAGTAAATTTTGCAAAGAAAACTAATTTTAAATAATTTCAGATAATTTTAATCTATTTTCGTGAGCATAGTTGTCAAGATAATGTATCTACAAATTGTCGGGTGGAGTAGGAATGTAGGAAATGTAGACATTACATTTACTTTACCTGTCATGACATTTGAATGTCATATACACAATGTATCTGTATTTCAAATTAATGCAACAATCAATCTTATAAATGTAGTTTTTTTTTGTTAATATTCATTCTGAATGATAGTTTTCACGGCACAAATGTTATCAGAAAAGTTTGAAGATACGAAAGGTGTAATCAGAAACCGTAAATCGAAGGACAGACAACGTAATGGTCAAAAGAAAGCGGACAAACAATAACCGACAAAACACTACACATAAAACTAAAGATCGAGCAACACGAACCCACTAAAACTCGGTGGAGAACCCAGTTTCTGCTCCACTAGTGGCATCCGTCGTGCTACTCTTGCTACAAATCCGGTGGTATGTCATGAATCAGAAAAGGACCGGATTGTGATTACGCCAAATAGAACATATCCGTGGTCATTTGAGACAGATATTCCGTAACGTTTAACCAGGCCATGGTCTCGTCGACAAAACTACTGAAGTGATGACTTCAACTTAAGCACTAGGAACCATATGTTCAGTAGCTTCCTTGTCAGAAGTAACTCTCAATCGTAATAGGAACCACTTGCTCTGGCATTTAATTATAAAATGATGACGATTCACGCTTATTAATCTTAGACTATAAATCTGTAGTCGACAAAATATCTGTAAGCAAAATAATCTAACAAATGGAATAATACACATACTGGTGTAGCTAATAAGAATCTGACAAATGGAATAATACACATACTGGTGTAGCTAATAAGAATCTGACAAATGGAATAATACACATACTGGTGTAGTTAATAATAATCTGACAAATGGAATAATACACATACTGGTGTAGCTAATAAGAATCTGACAAATGGAATAATACACATACTGGTGTAGCTAATATAAGTGTTTTAGAGATCCACAATAGACAATATCTAAGATAAATGTTGTGAATTCAAGGATCTAATTTTCACCGAAAACATCTTGTTGGATATTTTCAATTATATAATTTCCCAAAGTGAACCATTTAAAAATGGCTACACGTTTTTGCATCAGTATAAAAATGTTCATATTTTATAATAAAAATGTATACCTGAATGTAAATATCTTGTTGATGCGATATTGTGGAATAATTTCACATTGAATGAGCAGGCTAGAATGTTTTGAAGTCACTTCAGTAATCAAGTCATGTGTGAGGGTGTAATCAAGGAGTCCTATTGATAATAAACATGTGAAATTTATAGATTGTCCTTTCTATACGTTTATACAGTTCGTTACCATTTACTAATTCACAAGATTTAATACCATCTAATTAGGCATTCGAGAAGCAGATATATTTGTAAATATCTGTTAGAGTTTGTGAAAGATATATTTAATGGAGATAATAGTGTCATCTTCGAATAAATAAAAATATGCGCACACAGACAGCTATTGAATCATTTTATTACAGTAGAGCATAAAAAGTCTTTTGAATCCGTCAACACCATTAGATATCTAAATGGTTCCATCCTTTATAATGTAGTCATTATAACGGAGGAGGGCTGATACAAATAGAAATCAATATCTGATATCTTTTGTTTTGTGTGAAGTAGTGTTTTAACTTATATTCGAATATGGCATTGTTTTGCAATACTAATTCATTACAATAGTTGACAATGTAGTTGGATAGTATAACCTCTTTCATATAATTCTTCTAGTCGACTTGAAAATCCATTTTTATATTGTTAGCTGGCTATTTTCCGAACAAAATATTTGTCTTTCTGTATTTTATGATCGTCTTTCAGAAATGTGGTTAATATATCTGATGAACATTTCAAAATATGAGTTGAACACTGATTGTTCTACTGAATTTAGAAAAGAGAATGGATACGTCAAAGACATCCGACTTCACATTATGTGTTTATACATTGTGCAGAACACCAGGAGTATTGATAATAGAAGCTGTAAAAGTGTTTACAAACAAACAAATGGAATCCTATGCCAAATTTTGGAAATGTAGCACAATTTGATTTCCATTTTTCTATTAGTTAATTGTTTGCTTAACATTAAAGAACAATTGTTATGCTATATTCATGACTTTGCAATTTTTACAAAAATTAAGCTATGTACATAAAAAAAATTCACTGATTAATAATATTTATCTGATAATGAAAATGAAAAATGTTTAAGAGACAAAGCTTATCAAAGTCAATTGTCTCCTCCCCTCTAATTATAAGTCGTCGTCAACTAATTGAAATTTGATAAGAAGCATGTTTTAGATTTCAATTTATTCTATTAATATGAATATTATGGAATAAATTGAACACCAGTTATAACATCAAGGCTTAAAATTTTCTATTTAAGTTTGAAAAAAAAACAAACAGGAAAAATAAGAGAAACATCGCATGTAATCACCAGCCAGTGTTTTTGTTGTACGTTATTTAGAGACTTTTGAAATATGACCAGTGTTAATTGTAACTGGCGTATTTTCACTAAATGTACAAAGAGCATTTCAGACAAAGGAGAAGTCCATCCTCTTTTACCCGATTTACACTGTTTTACATCATAAATTGATTCGAAGAATATAGTATTGTCGCAACACCAAGACAAAACTTCATGCAAGATGTTTTAGTATAATCAAACAGGGAATCTCCTATGAAGACTGTCGATAACCAAATCAGAGTTTCCATTGTCATACACATATGAAAGATCTCTCTGCTTCTAATCTTCAATTATGTCATGTACTACCTCCAACAAACAAACACAAACACATGGACAGTGCATTTTTGTGCTTACACATGCCATAGGCATGATAAATAGCAGTGTTTTCTTATATGTTTGTTCCTTTACTGCTGAGGTTTAGGGAATGGGCACATTTAGTCCAACTGTCGAGTATAATTTTGAATCTCTTAGCATAAATAGTTTTGCTTGTATTCTTCTTGTGTGGGTCCTTGGTGATATAAACAAAAATGAGCACGAATTGATAAATATGAACAACAATTATATCAAATTGAATAATTAAAAGAGTATACTACAGCCTGTAGATTGTAATAACTAAAAGAGTATGCTACAGCCTGTAGATTGTAATAACTAAAAGAGTATGCTACAGCCTGTAGATTGTAATAACTAAAAGAGT
>MJUT01024965.1:241279-272968 GCA_002080005.1 Gigantidas platifrons
ACATGACCGCTCAGAGGGAAAATCGATACCTCTAACACATATATACATGACCGCTCAGAGGGAAAATCGATACCTCTAACACATAACATATATACATGACCGCTCATTTTCCTGTCTTGGCTGGCGCAGGTACTTTAATAAAACGTGGCGAGATTAAACTAGTTCTATGGAATCATACTTCCATTCCTGGTGAAATGATGCCGTCATATGCAACATGTGAGTAAAATACCAACACTCACACACAACCTGGAGAAAAGTATGGGTTATAAAGGACGTTGTAATCTAATGCACTTTCCTCTTTATGTCAGCGGGGGATGGGGTGTAAATATTGTTATTTTTTGCATTGCTGTAGGGCTACGTTTTTGAACTACAAAATTAATATAATTATGAAATTAAAGATTAAACTGCGATGGTCAAATATCGTTCAGGGCCCGGATGTCTCAATGCGTTAGGTAGTTGGATTACCTAACAACTCATACAAGCCTATCACCAATACGGCGTGGGTTGGCTTTGTAAATTACAAAAAGGGTTCCCCGGAGCCCTTCAGACGTGTTAGAAGCTTACAATGTGACTCCAATGTAATAAGAATAATAAAATATAATAAAATACATGCATATATATATTTCCACGTCTACAGGAATGATAAACTGATAAAACGATAAAGACATTTACTTGCGCTACGATTTTTAGCGCAAAAACGATGTCGGGTTGGTCTTTTCTCCAGCTTGTTTAGTCGGGAGTTCATGTTTTATTTACGATATTTGTATTTGTTTACATATACTAGTGTCCATATCAATGATTTTCTTTGTCGTTTAATAATAACACGACCGGTGCACATGTCAAGCACCACCTGTTTTTGTGGGGTTCGTGTTCGTCAATATTTAGTTTTCTGTAAAGTGTTTTGTAGATCATTGTTTGTCTTTTGTCCCTTTTCTTCTGGTCATTGTATCGTCTGTCCTTCTTCTGGTCATTGTATCGTCTGTCCTTCTTCTGGTCATTGTATCATCTGTCTTTCTTCTGGTCATTGTATCATCTGTCTTTCTTCTGGTCATTGTATCGTCTGTCTTTCTTCTGGTCATTGTATCATCTGTCTTTCTTCTGGTCATTGTATCGTCTGTCCTTCTTCTGGTCATTGTATCGTCTGTCTTTCTTCTGGTCATTGTATCATCTGTCTTTATTCTGGTCATTGTATCATCTGTCTTTCTTCTGGTCATTGTATCATCTGTCTTTCTTCTGGTCATTGTATCGTCTGTCCTTCTTCTGGTCATTGTATCATCTGTCTTTCTTCTGGTCATTGTATCATCTGTCTTTCTTCTGGTCATTGTATCATCTGTCCTTCTTCTGGTCATTGTATCGTCTGTCTTTCTTCTGGTCATTGTATCATCTGTCTTTCTTCTGGTCATTGTATCATCTGTCTTTCTTCTGGTCATTGTATCATCTGTCTTTCTTCGATGTACGACTTCTACTTATCACTATGACTTTGAAACTTCTCTTTGGAGAACCATCGGAGAACATATGAAAAATGTCAAACAATTTATGTATCCCGTTAGTCTACGTCAACAAAGTAATTTTAAGCAATGTGATTAAACGAAAAATCCAACGGATAAGATAGAATGCACATACAAGTTAGACCGACAAATATACTTTTCACAAGATCAAATGTAGATTTTGTATAATTAAAATAATATACTCATTCATTCGTAGTCATAACAAAATTATAATATAAGTTTACTTTACGTCAAAACTATTAATTCGAGTGAACGTTTTATAAAAACACACTCATAGAACAAATAGCATAAAAAAATACTAATAAATATCAGACGTCTCGTAGAACAAAACAGTTGTTTTAAAGGTGTTTTTACAATCAAGCATATGGAAAACAAAATAATATAGCAGATTACTGACCCCCTCCCCCCAAAAGAAAATTAAAAATTTACACCACAATTACATCATAAATTATAATTTTAAACTTTGAACTATGCTAAAAAATGTTTGCATTACTTATTACAAATATCAAATGTCATTGAGAATCCTCAAAACAAACATAGTTTGTGTAAACTGATATAGATGTGTGTATATATTCCACCTCTGTAGGTCTTCTACTATAGTTTGTCTTACATTTTGCAGCACTTTATACATTTAATTAAGGAAACATTGGATATATGGAGAACTAACAGGAAACATAATGACAGTAAAGAATCCACACTCGTCTGAATCCTAATTGGGATATAGCTTATAATGGAAATGACAAATATAATGGCCATTTTTTTTCTCTCGTAATTATATCTTTGCCAAAAGGACATCAGGTTGTGATCAAGTCACAAGGGAAAAACAGGAACAGTTTAAATCTCAGTGCAAAACAAAAAGAGGCAGCCACATGCCATGTTGTTTTTAAATGAATCAAAGTAAAATGATTATAGAAGAAGCTTATTAATCAAAGGACAACCATAAGTACGGATATGACAATATCGTATTTAAAGATAAGCAAAATAAATATCAATATTGTTATTAACAAAATCATCATATGTTTTTTCCTGAAATATATGGCAAAAAGAAAATCCATAGGAAAATACCCTATATGTTAGTGATGTATATATACAGACTGCTTGCATTATTTAAAGAAAATTCATATTTGCCCTACTTCACATTTATTAAAAGACATAATTTTAATACTGGGTCCCCATTTCAGTACAAAAAACATCAGGTTGAAAATGTTCTTTATATGTACGTACACGCCCTATATTTTATATAAAAACCGACTGTTTACATAAAGGTGGTAGTGTTTTGATCAGAGAATGGAGATTGCTATCAATGTTTTCGATAAAAGGAATACAACTCTTTATTTTTAAACTTGGCGTCAAATGTTCCGACTCGCCAATATATAAATGAAAATTGCTCACTTGTTAAAAAAAAATATCACTCTTTACTTCAACAAATTATATATTACAGCTATATATTAAAGATATTAAAGGTAGACTCATAAAATCAAATCGTATTCAGATTTGTTTTTGTGCAACAAATGCCTATTACTGCATGCACTTGTCGATGAAGCTCCAATTTTGTAAAATATTTCGATTTTTTTTTTTTAGTAAATAATAGTTGTAAATTCGCATTAAAATATGTTATATAGTGGTAAAATGTCACTGGAAATTAGTTAATAGTAAGTCCTTATTTCTATCGACTATTACATTGTAAAGGGTAAAGTTGGAGCTGCTTACCTTTCTGGAGCACCTGAGTTCATCCTCCGTGTTTTGTGATATTCAGTCTACAGTTTTACCACTTCAAACTTTGTCTTCCAATTCGTATTCCCCCACCTGCCCTGGGCATCCTAGAAGATTTTTGTTCTTCAAATTATTACCGCTGTTTTATGGTATATACTATATTGTAACATGAATGCATTCTTTTCCTTTGATATTTTTATGGTTTATATACCAGAATGTAAGCAACAACTATGAACTATGAAATAATGAACGCAGATACGAGATGTTGCCCTTCAAACTGGGCTGTCATTTTATTACTCGCAGAGAGCCATGCAATGATCAACGACCAAGATGTGATATTGCATGGCTTCATGATACAAATCATTTATAGCACGGTTTTTCGAAGAATCGAACGAAAAATATTGTTTAAACCGGGACCGTGGGTATAAATAGCTGTGGGCGGAGCCAAAATTTAGATTGTTCATTATTTTGACCACGGTTATCTCGAGGAGGAACATTCAATGATACATAGTTTCACAGTTATCTTTGGAGCAAAATATTTGACAGGCATGGTCACTAGTGTTCCTGCCTACGAAACGTTTAGTCTTATTAAAAAAATATTCTTCATCAGTCTAAAAACTACAAAAATCACTTCGAAAATTCAAATTTCTGAGGTATGTTACATACAGTTTCATAAATATGCTGTTCATATCAACGGGAATTTTTTTATGATAAGCTCCGCCCACAAATTGTGTCGGTAAGCACTATAGTCCGTTTGACTTCTATAAATCTTCAACAAAAAATTCTTAAAAATCCGGTTTTCAAATCAACATTTTTTTTTCTAGATGTTTATTAATATATGATATATACGAACTCTGACAATTAATTTCAAAATATTTGGTTCATTATTAAAAAAAGTTACCCATTAGGTCTCTATGTTAATTATATTTTCTACAGTGTAAAAATATGGATGGAGTGAGTACAAATAGTGTAATAACCAAGCCATGAAAACAATATAATAGACATTTGCTTTCAATGAATATTTCATTGTACCATTTGATATATTACACTTAATTATCAAAAGGCTACTCATTAACTGTCCATAGATGATACTAGTCAGTTGTTATTATGTACTTTGATATTTAATTGTCCTATGTCACATGGTACAGTCTGTTATTTGTACTCACTCCCTCCAGATTTTTACACTTTAGTCAATATAATTAACATAAAGACCTAATGGGTAACTTTTTCAATAATGGACAAAAAAAATTTTAATTAATTGTCAGAGTTTGTATATATCATATATCAATAAACATCTAGAAAAAAATTGCTGATTTGAAAACTGGATTTTTAAGAATTTTTTTTTTGAAGATTTATAGAAGTCAAACGGACTATACCGCAAATTCCCCTTTAACCGTTTAACTCGGAAAACCGTAGTGTAAATATTACACAATCAATTGTTAATATCGTTACCATTCTAGCGTATAAGAATTTTGTTAATATCGTTACCATTCTAGCGTATAAGAATTTTGTTAATATCGTTACCATTCTAGCGTATAAGAATTTTATTAATATCGTTACCATTCTAGCGTATAAGAATTTTGTTAATATCGTTACCATTCTAGCGTATAAGAATTTTGTTAATATCGTTACCATTCTAGCGTATAAGAATGTATATGTTATCTGGATGTGAATTGATTGATACCGAAAATATCAGCCTGCCGAGCCAGAATATGAAGTTTGTTGGCGAGTGAGCGAAGCGAACGAGTCACAAACTTCATATTCTGTCGAGCAGGCTGATATTTTTCAGTATCAATTATATTCACATTCAGATGACATGTTTATCATCCTTAAATCAACCATAAACACGGATACATCTATATTTGTATTTTTCGCGGGAAAAATTACATGATTCAAAATATTCAACATACGCTTCCCCAAAACCGTAGTTCATAAGTAGTTTGCAAAATATACCATTCATTTTTACAGATTTATATAAATGTTAAGATTGTTGGATTTTCCCTTTAATGGGGATATTCATTTTTTTTTTATTACAAACATCAAAGTCACCCATTTTCATTAAAGGTTTTGCTTAAATTACCAATGCCGTTCCGGTTTAGAAAACATGACGGTCACAACCTCCTTTATGACGTAAAAAATTATGACGTCTGAGGAGAGGTTATCAAGAATTGTGTAAAGTACATTTTTGTAGGACGATGTTTGTTGATATTTCTAACGCGACAGTTCTTAATTTGATATATGTTTTAAAAAATAATGTTAACTAGCTAATGGTGTAGATGAATTTTATTTATTTTTGTCATCTTCACAGGAATTATCGTTTAAATGTTAGGAGAATTTGGTGATAACTCCTGCTGACTGTTGATAAGTCCTGCTCAGCTCACGCGGACTTTGATACGAGTTTTGCTTATGGAGCCAGCAGGTAGATATATCCGGAGGGAAGGATGATAAGTTGTTAATATCGTTACCATTCTAGCGTATAAGAATTTTGTTAATATCGTTACCATTCTAGCGTATAAGAATTTTGTTAATATCGTTACCATTCTAGCGTATAAGAATTTTGTTAATATCGTTACCATTCTAGCGTATAAGAATTTTGTTAATATCGTTACCATTCTAGCGTATAAGAATTTTGTTAATATCGTTACCATTCTAGCGTATAAGAATTTTGTTAATATCGTTACCATTCTAGCGTATAAGAATTTTGTTAATATCGTTACCATTCTAGCGTATAAGAATTTTGTTAATATCGTTACCATTCTAGCGTATAAGAATTTTGTTAATATCGTTACCATTCTAGCGTATAAGAATTTTGTTAATATCGTTACCATTCTAGCGTATAAGAATTTTGTTAATATCGTTACCATTCTAGCGTATAAGAATTTTGTTAATATCGTTACCATTCTAGCGTATAAGAATATTGTTAATATCGTTACCATTCTAGCGTATAAGAATTTTTGTTAATATCGTTATCATTCTAGCGTATAAGAATATTGTTTACCCTATAAATTACTGCTAATAAAAAAATCTTCAACGACAGTACTTAAAAACATATATAACCCCACATATTCTATGAAAGTATTTGTTAATTTGAATTTTCTTGTAGATGGACATGTATACAAATATATATAGATTATTTACTATAATCAACTCAGTACTTGTGTATTTTGTAAATGTTGGTGCAATTTTATCTTTTGAATGCATACTTGTCAATTTTATCTTTTGAATACATACTTGTCAATTTTATCTTTTGAATACATACTTTTCAATTTTTTTCACGTTTGTAATTTTGCGCAAAGAAAAATACAGGAAAATATTCGTACTTCTCTAGATATTCCATGCGGTATTAAACTCCAAAAGTCATACACTTCTCTTACGATTACCACGCACGAAAGGTGTGAATTCGATTCCCGCTCATGGTGAGTGCACTGGATTCAACCTATTGCGATCGAGTGTGACAGTGACTTTCGATAAGTCGATGGTTTCTCTGGGTACTCAGGCTTCCTCTAAGCAATTGAAATATTGTTGAAAGTGTCGTTAACTTTAAAATATATTGCGATTGTAGATTGTAAAGTTACCATGAATGGAATATAAATTGTAGACATTAATTATAAGCAGGAACAGATCTGTCACTTCTCTGGAACTGAAAGATAAGATATTCCCTAACTACAAGTGGCACAAGTGATGTTATATTTATTTTGTCACTGTATTTCAATGATATTTTTGACCGACTATTGCTGTTTTAATTTTTCATTAGTAAATCTTGATTATTGCAAATTGATATACAATCACTTACCCTATGACACAAATAGGCTAATGTGAGAAAATGAGACACAGAAAGCGGTAAAATAAATTCACTAGTATGGTTTGAAAAGATTATTTATGGCATACGAAATAGATTGAAAAAGAATGGGGTTTCAAATTGTCAATATTAAAACCTGGGATAATGTTAGATAGCACTCTATGAGAGAAGTGTTAATCATATAAAATAACATGCGTTTAATTTATTCTTGTTGTTTTTATCATATACTGGGTAAAGAGTTCTGTCTTAAACAAAAGTAGATATGGTACTAGTTGTGTATTGAATGCACGATGAAGCAGAAAGACGACAACGGTGGTGTAATGGTTACCGTACTCGCCTGTGCAGTATATCGATCGTGGGTTCGAGCTCAGACTCCTCAAACCAAGCACTATTAAATTGATATTTGCTGCTTCTCCGCTAAGCACACTCCGTGGTATAAATGATTTGTAGCACGAAGCCATGCAATATCACACATAGGCCGTTGATTATTGTACGGCTCTCTGAGAGTAATAAGGCTACAGTCCAGATTTAAAGTGTACAATATATCTGCGTGTATTATTTCATAGTTCTTAGCTGTTGCCTACAGTCGGGTATATAAACCATAAACAGATCAAAGGAACAGAATGCATTCGTGTTACAAGATTTCATGTTTTGGATAGAAAGCTTGATCATTTGGATACATGCATCATGGTCGGTAACCAATACGTGATTACCCTCCTCCCTACTCCACCGCGAGGAACAAATGTAATCAAAAGTGGGTTACCCCATTATTTACATGCATGGGATACCTCCGTGAATTTTAGCCATAAATATCTGTCTAAAGCGAAAACTTTAAACTTAATTAAATAACAAAATTATGTAAAATATTTATAAAACCCTATGCAAGAAAGAGTTTTTGTAAACTAAAATTGTAACATATATCATACACATACGGGCATTCCCGAAACATCAAATGTTCATTTTTCTCTTCATGATATAGTCATTTATTCAAATACTGGCCATGGAGGTTTTATTTAGTTTTAATCATGCAGAGTGTCTGAAACAATCATAACAATTTAGTTTAATCTGTTAATATTTGACAAGAATTACTTCAATGGTATTGACTAACAATAATAACACTTCTATCTTGAAACTAAACTTGGATGTTTTGATTCAATTGAAGTTCCAATTATTGTACATAAAAACGATCCTAATTACAAAATAACATCTCCTTTACATCAGATAAATATCAATTGAATTTTATGATCAATCTACAGACATCATCAGCTGTATTATTGAGACTTCACTCTAGTACAACACATGTGTACTACAGAACTGAAGTGGTAACATGTTGCCATACGCCTCGGGTACATTCTCTGTATTTATACATTGTTTGAACGATTTAGACAAGTGGACTATTTACACTTTGCCCTCGTTCAAACTCTACAATATGGTAAGGTTTTATAAATGTGTTTTACATGTAGCACTGAAATTCGTTTCAATTAATGTAAATTTCCAATTACTAGTTTAATAAAGTATTAATTAATCTTGTCCAAATCTCTGTCGTTGTTTGTGCCTTGGTATTTGTTATAGTTGGTGAAATTATGTCATGTTGACGACAGTGTTTCTAATGAAAACGTAGTGCACACGACTAAAATAACTTTACGGGTATTAACATCAGTCAATATCATATAAGGAGCACAACGTTTATCGGTCAGATATTATAATTATCACTTATCTCCATGGTAGGGTCCGTCTTTATCTTATCTAAGTAATCATCAGTTATACTCACAAATAAAGATCTAGCAGTGAGCTAGATGCAAATCACCAATAAAGCACTGATAACTAAATGTCTTTATATTTACACGAGTCTTTATAGATTTCTGGATACCGGTAACAGTTCCTATATCTCACCCTACAGAGCTGTCCAATACGCCCCCTGATGACAGATAAGAATACACCCACGATTGGGAGGAGGGTGTCAGTTATTTTACAGAAAACCTGATCGTGTACTTCAGTGGGTAACGTGCTTGAGGAGTGCCACGCTCATTGCACGTTATGATAACTTATGTAGATTTCGAAAAAGAGAGTATGTGCAGTGAAGACGCTATTCACTCCCTATTTCATTGTCAATACCCACATTCCTCATGCTATTCCAGTGGAAGTCAAAGCTGGTTGCCTCAGTTGTTCTATTCCTATCATTTCCTTATAATATCAATATATTGTTGAACTCGTCCTGAATAAGTATGCAACCAACAATCAATCAATCAATAAATCCATCAATTTTATTGATTTTCTTTCAAGTTCACTTGAATCCATGCCCTTTTGTTAAAAAGGTATTAGTAATGCTGATGTATTCTTGGTATGCTGTATGCTCTGCAATTATCTTTTACTGAATTGCTTTAGAATTGAACGACAACTTCAGCAGTTACAAACAAAAAGTATTTAAATGATGCTCTTGGTTGTCGAAACAGGTTTACAGATATACATGTCTTGTGATGAAATGCATAATATACATTTTACGAATGATATGCAAAGTACTTATATTTTTACGATTTTTATTTTAAAAGAAAGAGAGTCTATATTTTGCTGTGAGGAAGCTGTAAATCCAGGTGTCAATGACAGTCCTCTTCGTATTATTCTACATTGTACAACTTATCAACTGTCCGTTATATAATAGGTCAAACGTCTGATACTTTTTAACCACAGATTATTGTAATTTGAAGCGGTCGTGTATTATTTAACATGCAGCACTGTTGAATTAATGTACTCTCACTGTTTCCATATCACCAAACATGTTTCTTTATATCTCATCATTCAATTTATTGGTATTCAATGTTCTCATTGACTTGAATGAAATGTAAATTATTATGAATTGTCTGTGTAACGTTTACTTTTCTTTTGAGTATAATGCTATCAAGAAGCTCTTAGGAGATCCAGATCAATAAATATCCCGCCATCTAGGTTTCTGTTTGTTATTGTTTACTATTTCTGACATTTTGCTATTAGCAATGTTTATTGCTATTGTAGGTTTATTTGCTCTTCATCTGCTTGTCCAATATTAAATCCCTTCTAGAGAAACAGCGAAGAATTCTATCATGTCGAGTAGTGTGGATAATTTGATAATGGCCGTACATTCTATCCTTACATAATAATTTTATCTTTTGTAATCGTATTATGTGCTACAAGTTGTTTCCTTATCTCTCTCTAATTCAATAAAAACAAGCCTGTTGATAAATTAAGTTTGTTCAATATGTTATATATGATTCCAAAGACAATAATTAGATTTTAAAATTAATGTCTGCATTATTGAATACATGCACAAATTTTCGAATAGACAATAAATATAGATTCTCCTTCAGTTGCCCGTGGGTTACGATATTTCTCCACTCAAGAGAGTTAAATTTAAAATATTAACCACAATTTTACTTTCGAGAGTGGAGAAATATCGTAACCCACATGGACAACTGAAGGAGAATTTGTTCCTCCCATTATTTAACACGAACTTTATTTCAAAAGCCGTCAAACGAGTCAAATGCGGGGAAAGGCACGAGACATTTTAATCCTCTAGAGGATTACAGATGTTTCCACCACTGGTTCAGCGGGGTTAAAACGCCGTAATATTGGGAGAGAAAGTTTTAAACAATAATAATTTTTGCAGAAAATATGGAAGGCTGATATAAACGACATTTCCCCGTTGTATTTTTCTTCACAGTAAATGTACTGTATGCCAGGATATTACATGTATATGTAGTTACATAATGGATGGTGTAATATATGATTTACATGTCCAAAGACATTTTACTATATCTTCACAGTATGGTCTTTAAAAACAAAAAAATTAACTAATGGACATTATTTTAAATTTTCCTGTAAAACACTGTTTTTAACGATAAAATTTAGATACCACCTCCTTTGGTCTTGATTCGTTTAAACAAAACGAACTTTAGTCCTTATAGGTAAATCGGAAGTAAAATGGAGAAAAACGAAGAATAAAAAATAGTTGTTGCATGGTTCTTGTCCGCGTTCAATTCCATCTTTTATTTTTGCTTTTAAATAAATATCTATAATCTCAATTATAGTGCGAGTCTCGGAAGCAGGAGATAAAACGCCTGGTAATATATTAAATAGATTCAATTTGTCACGCAAAAACAAAAGACATTTGTTCACCTGGGTTTTCAATGGTAGACATTTTCATAGGGATATTAGATTTTTTTTCCAATTGATAGGACACTAGAAACTTCCATATATATTTGATGGATCAGATAGAGTAGAAGAGCGTAAATGTGTAAAAAATAAATTAACTTTTCAATTCAAATTCCATCGCTGTAATACTTACATGTAATGTTACTGACATCAACATATTATACTATAAAAGATGGTCGGTCGTGAACTTGATTCAAGAAAAGATAAAAAAAAAAAATAATGACCAGTTTCTTAAAATAGTTTGATTATCTTTTAAAAAATACCTACCAAAGAGATAGCGATCATGTGCCGATTTATAATCCAAACAGACTTGTAAATGAGACTATGTTTGGTTTTGAATAGCAGATTCCAGGAATCATTTTTTTACATATAATTTATACACATTTGAACTGCTTTCTCTGCAGTCAAATATCAAAGGTTTCAATATGATAATAAATAAAAATAGTTCTGAAATGTCTGTTACTGGTGATAGCAACTTATAGACAATTACACATTCACATGTGTTATTAAAATTATTAATAAAACAAAACCAAACCAAACGAAAAACAAAAACAACCTGCGAACAAATCAGCATATATATTAAAAACAACTACATTTACTATAATTATGTCAGCCGTACCCAAATTGACTGAGGTTGTAGAGGAGATGATGACAATAAAACATCACCAAGATGACCTCGGCTCACTAGACAATGAATACATGAAATATTGTCTGAAATAACATTATTATCCGTATCAGTGCATTAAAAAAGAGAGTCTTGTTAATATCTTTATGGCCGTCTTCGGGTCTAATATTATTATAACTTATTGTGGGGAAATACACCGTCTGTAACCAGACACTTTAGTACTACTATCGATATCTAGGCCCCTCTTAAGAACACTGTTTTAAGATTAAACAAAGCTACATGAATTTAACAAGTTGTTTATTTCAACAATGGTTTAGATACAATCAGTATGACGCTTTTCTAGTAGCTTTCATTAACTCGCTGTCTTAACGGTAATCAAGACAGATCTGAAGTGCTGGAATAAGAATACGTTGTAATTACAACAAGACTGACTAGGCGTTCGATTCCATTTTAAGAACAAAACAGTGAAGCACGTACATTTTTGGTTTGGAATTAGTCTAATAATTTGACAAAGGTAAGTTATTAATTTGATTCATTGTATTAGAGAAAATATTGAATATAATGTTGATTTATTGTTTTTGTGCCAATCAATCTTATTGAACGAACGGATATAACGTGCAGACACACGTTGAAGACTTATAAATAAATGTAACGTCTCTTATTTTTTTTTTTTTTTGACATTCGCAGGTTCACATAGAAAGACAATTTATTTCAAAATCATCTCTATATTTAAGTAAAGTGGAACTTATTATTTTTTTTTAATTTGCAATTTTTTATCCAAGGTATTGTTCCGTATTATTTTACCGATTCAATATTGAGTATATAATTGTTTCCTCGCCTTTTGGTATTTCTAATCTTAGATGAAATATACGAAATTTCGGAAAGCATTAGTTTGATAAATTACAAAACGTGTAAATATGCTTTGTATCCTAGAAAAATGTAATTAATTACATAACTTAATGTTTTTTACTTATCCTTGACAAATACGATTCTTCAAAAACACAATTTATAGTGATAATCCACATTTTTTGTGTTATTTGCATAAAATGTATAAAAACATCATAATGTCTGTAATCACAAGAATAGGTTTAATACCCAAACCGTTATTAATTAATTGTATTGGCATTTTTTATTTCAACCCATCATCATTTATTTCACGATAAAGATCCGTAAATAATATAGACAAGAAACAAGAACAACCGCTCTGTTTAAAAAAAATGTGTCCAGAAAAACACGTACTGTTTGTGTCATTATTTTTTTTTACTTATATTTTACCAATTACGGACACCGTGATTTACAGTTTCTAGACGTAATATGTTTTTTTTTCTGGCTTTTATGATAATGAAAAATGTTGCTAATTGAATTACAAAACACTGACGTCTGCCTTCTTTTTTCCCCAAACAAATACACATTGAAGAACCGATATAATTTACTGTTTTTACAAGACAAATGATAATGTTAAAAATAAAGAAAATTATGTAATACATCACAACTTTTTGTGTTACACAATGAATAAACCACGCACAGAACTAGTGGGATTGTCATAACAATGACAAAAATGATTGATTAGGCCTACTTTTCAATTTATAATTCATTTTAGATGCATCTTTAAAAAAAAATTTTGTAATATACTTTTAGTATAAAGTACATTCTGAAAGACATCATTCTAAACTCAGTGAATTTTCTGTTAAGGCGGAGACACGTCAAGTAAATGTTTTAATATATCATAGAATGTTTGGTATACAATTGCTATTTCGATTTTAAGGGCAAAAATACGTTCCTTTGTCATGATACCGACTTTACTGAGCACAGTAACAAAGGCGACACGATTTTGGTTAAAATATGTTAAAATGCATACTGAAAAAGGCCCAATATTTGGTCGTTCTTTTTTTCTTTTTTTTGTGCGAATTGTCTTTAGGTCATATTCTGAAAAAATTTTTGGCTTTCTAATTATACACACTATTTATCAGATAAAACTTGCAGTGCTAATTCTCTTAAATACATATATTATGTTGCTCCTGTTAACAGCAAACTATGTGGAATTCATTTAAAATTGAGTACTAGATAAATGCTGTTAAAATAGCTTAATGTCGATTAAATCCTATGAAAATAGACCTCAATAATGTTTTGTTTTTTTTGTTGGTTTTTTGTTTTTTGTTTTCTGTTTTTTGTTTTGTTTTTGTTTTTGTCTTTTTTGTTTTTTTTTTGTTTTTTGTTTATTTGTTTGTTTTTTTGTTGTTGTTGTTGGGAGCGGGGCATAGTTGAGTGCATAAAGTCTGTTATTCTATACGGTAATTAATGGAGGCCAATTTTAGAAAAGGTTGGACAGTGTGCATCTAGTTATCAATCGAGGAAGGTTGTGATAATATTGAGCATTCCTATCCCGGCATAAACTGCTTGTGTCTTGTATTTTCAAGGTTTACAGTTATCCGTTCGTCTATGTGGAATTGTCGGACATCATTATACAGCATATTTTAAAAAGGTGTTGGGTATATGTATATTTTTTAACATAGGAATCGAATAGAATGGACAAGTTGAAATACAATGAAGACTTAAGTTTACAGGGAATATTAAAACAAATGATCATATTACAATAGAAACATAGATATCAAATTTACAACACGACCATCATAAAGAAACAGAATATATAATACGAATCGTTATTTCTATTTGTTTTTTATCAGGAAGAATCATATATAATCCATCGTTACATCCGATTTGTAGATAACTTAATTACCATTAGGATACTCGAGTTAAAACTATAACACCGGAATATAGCGGTAGTAACATGAGAAACATAATTATCTGTTTGTTTCTTTAAACAGGGGTCCGTTCACAATAAATCAGATGTCTACGTTTTTATTACTAACAATTCTCATATACAATTTGATACTTTTAAATTATGTCAAATTAATAACCTCTTTAATATTTTCAGAGGTAAAGCATACATTGAACCATCATCAAATATTTAATTTCAAACAAAAATGTCAGGTATATATCAAGGCATGCAAGAATAAAGCTACATTTTTGTCTACAATTGTAAGAACTTCATTCCTTGAGTTGAAAATGTAATATTATTAAACAAAAGCATTTTATAAGTTCATAGCTAAAGGAAGAAAATCAAATCTATTTTATCACCTTTCTAATGTCATATCTCTGAAAAACAAGAACAAAACTGCTAAGTATTTAAAATGACAACATGACATACACTGTGCCTTACTGTATAACAGCTGGAATATCGTAATATTGAAGAACACGATGTAAGGTGATATGATCCTTTATTTTGTTTCAATGTTATTACTGGGTTAATTATGAGACATGGTAAGCACTTTTCACTTATTAGCTTCATTCTGCTATGATATTTATATTTCCATTGTTTATTTTAATTCCTGATCTACAAGTTTCACTATTAACTGATCTACTAATTTCACCTTCTTATAGATAACATATAATACATCCTGTACTCCTTACGTCAGTGGTGTTTATTAAGAATAGGTACCAGATATTGTATGAGCTTTACCACCCAGTCCAGTATTACTCATTGAACAAAGACTCACTATTTTTCGATTAATTAGGCGCTGCATAGTAATCATAAACCTTATTTAGATTAGTTACCTTGTTTTACTGTGGTTCATTAGGAGAAACCATATATATGACACATTTCTCTTAGATCATTAAGCAGAGACCAGATTTGGTATGCACATCTACTATCTGATGTCTTCCCGTGATTCTAGTTAGTCATACCTTAATAACAACTATGGTGTCTACGTCATTGCTACTTATTCGTGACAGACAAGATATGACAAGCACTGTCTGATTCTACCTTACGTTACCTTATTCATTGTTCTAACACGACAGGAACTGATTAACCTTCCGCAGCACCTGAGTTCACACCCAGATTTTAGTGTGGTTCGTGTTACTCGAGCTTTAGTTATACGTGTACGTTTTGTAAGTAGTTGTTTGTAATGTTGTCCTTTTTCCTTTTGGCCATTTTGTTGTCTGTCCTTCTTCAATTTACGGAATCTGATTACCCCTTTTGATATCTTCAAACTTCTCTCAATATGGTAAGGACTTTATAGGTCACCGTAGCTCATCACCAATGTACCTTATTTACACGTAGTATATCTCATATATTACGGCAATGTATCTTCATTTAGTGTTTCCAATTTAGTAGGATAGAAACCAGATGTGGTTTGCGCTTCCCGACTATTTATCTTTTAAAACAAGTGTTAGCTTTCAAGAGAGAGAAAAAAAACCCAGCTTTATTTGATTGATCAGCTGAATGCTTAGCTTAATTCATTTAAATATTTAGATAACTTGTTACCGGTTTAAATAACTAAATGAATGGTAGTAGTAATTATATAAAGTACTTTTTTACTACAACCAGTGCATTTATTGAGTATATCAATATGTACACTTATTATCCTTTGCTTTATATACGTCTAGTAGACGTATAAAGTAGCCTGGTACCCTGCATTTTATGTAGAGTGCAGCGCAATAAATAAAAGATCGAACACTGACCAGGACGTAGAAACCTAATGAGAAATTCAACCAAAATGTCCAATGTGTTTGCCTTTTTGTGTGTTAATTTAACATTTCTGTTTCAATACACGATATTTCAGTATAAAACACAATATACATACATTGTCGAGAAATAAAAAATATATTTAAACTCGCCTCGAAACGGGAAAGAAAAGCTCATTAGAGTCTAACTTTCTTCCTGTTTCTGATGTTCGTAAAGATGAGGTTTATATTTGTTCACAATGTACGTATATTATCTACATATATGACAAATTACCGCCAGTTACCGGTGCACCGGTGTTTATACATGTATGCTACAATAGCGTTGGATAAATTGTAAGTTAAACTATTTAGAAATCGATAAAGCTAATTTCCGTTTTAAATATATGTATGTAGCAAAACACAGAAGCTTTTGTTACATGTTTCCATTTGTAACAGAAATTAGCTTCATCAAATTTAAGCCAAATTATTATGTAACACTGAAAAAATGACAGATAATAAAACAAATGTATATCAAATATACCTAGTGAAATCAATCAAATATGTATCTTTGGCAAAGAAAAACAACTTTAAAATGTAGCAAAAACGTATTAATCATACTTCAAAATAGAAGTCTTAAGACTAATGTTCAAACCTTATAGTAAAATCGTAGATATCTAATTCAGTGCGCATGTTGATATTCTGGAATAATCTTTATCATATATGCTCAAGGAAAACGATTGGAAGGCCAAGTAATTTAAATCTCTTCGGTAGATAGAAAACCAAAAGGACCTGACTAAACAGGATAGTCAGAATCGACATTGTAATACATCATATATAGATACTAGCCTATATGAGGTTCAGTGGGTCAAACCTTATCACAAATAACACAATTAAGAATTTTTGACTTAGAGCGCAAACAGTATTAAATGTTTAGCAAAATTGAAATGAAAAATAACCGTGAATGAATCTTAATTTTAATTATATAATTAAAAATGATAATTAATAATTCTGTAACTGACAGTAACGTTTTATTTTAAAAAATGTGACAATATCATATTCCAAGTTGACGTTGTTGGACATATGCTATTGGATCAAGAGAATTATTGGGCTCCAGGGTAAAAGGAAACTTGGCCCCCTCCTCCAATTCTCCAAATAATGATACTCAAACCAAGTCCACCATGGTGTGTCATAAGCAAGGAATCGGTACAACAAAAATGAATTGATGAATTGTGATTTAGAAAATAGCTTTCTGCTTGTTTATATGTCTGGACCCTTAATTGTCTGGTACATGTTTTTGCCATATTTTTAAGTGCCCCAAGAAAACTTTAGATATCTGAACACCAACATTAACTTACTGCTGACGAGAAACATCCGGTCTTACTACAAAGATCATTTGATGAATATAAGTCAAATGTTTTGATAATATTTTGGACATGCTTTAATTTCCATAGTATAATGTTTCCTAATTTGAATTACATTAGGGAAAAACAAAATCGAAAAGTTGTATTGTTTTTGAAAAAAAAACAACTAAATGCATGAAAAAAAAGATATGAGTTCTAATTCATGTCAAGTTCGAATCTGTTTTTTCTCGAAATGATGTTTTCAACCAACAGTTGAATGTGTCTGAGGAAGATTTTAACCTTATTTACATTGTATATACATAAAGCTTATATAAAGATCCTTGCAGAAAGCTAATCGTTTTTTTTTCTGTCATGGACATTACGTAGTGATAGAATTGATGTCAGATTTATAGTAAATGAATTCCTATGATATCCCATTCTTAAATCAGCTAATCTGGTAATCAGTGAGTACATTTACAAGGCAGCACTGGAGACGAAATACCAATGTGACATTTAAATTAAGACATTATTTCTCTAGGAAATGAAAAATGGATGTTTTCACTCGACTGCCATCATCTTCCAAGGTTGAATATTGATTTTGCCGTCCAAACTTGACATTTTCCCGACTGTTCTATCAATTGGCTCTGTTATGCTAAACACTTTAGAAAATTTGTTACCTCTTATGACATTTTTAACATTTATATCAGCCGTAAAAAAGTCAATTCAATTTCAATTTTCCACAATAAAAATGGACAATTATATCATAATAGGGAAATGTTATGGCATTTCATATCTGCAAATCTTATTAGTTTTCATCAAATATATTTAACATCGACAAATAATGGCATACTAAAGGTTGTCGAGATCACTTCACAATCAATAATGTCAATTTTAAATCCGTTTTATTTCTGCACTTGAATATTTCCGATAAATCAGCTGTTTATTTGAAGTTGAAAGGACCATCAAAATAGTAAGATACAATATTTCCGATAAATCAGCTGTTTATTTGAAGTTGAAAGGACCATCAAAATAGTAAGATATAATGCTAGATGGTATACAATGCTATCAAATGTTATTTTAATACTTTGCAAGGTTATAATCTTGTATTAAAAAGAAATAACATTCTGCAACAGAAATGATTAATCTAATTATAAACACAAGAGGTCTGCCAATTCTTAAACTTTAAGCAAACTAAAGTTAGGCATTAATACATCTGTAAATAGAAATATAGATTTTGGTGTAATTTGTCGGTCAAGTGGTTTTTTCAAGTTTCTTCCAGTGGTACTTGAAAGACTACCCATTATGCTCGTAAACTTTCTATCTATGATTGATATACTTGTACGAAGAGAACAGACAAGAAAAACTTGTACCATGCTATTATTGGTATATACATTACAATTGTCTGGTATCTCCTAACAATTTTCTTTATACAATAAACATTTATATAAGTTTCTATAAATGATTACGAGTTTTAGGTGAATATTACTAAATAAACAAAATGTTCATTGTTCATTAGAAGTTGATTTAAATTATCCTTACGTACAAGGCACGTGGCACTATTTATAACAAGAGACACGTTCATTTACGCACCTTCCTAAGAAAGAGCGGCGTATTTGATTCATGTTGAAAATAAACAAATGAAGGCCCCTTTCTTGTGTGGTTGTAACATGCCGTATTAAAGCTTGATTCTATATCTGACATATAAGGAAATTTGTATTGATCATAATATATCACTTATACTGTAGATGTCTTTTCTAACAAACTTATAGAGTTTTATCTCCTGGTTACCCTTTACAAACATACTATAGATGTTTATTTAAGAAATAAATTTTGGAAGCCAGAATGTGTTGGGAGTTTTAACATGGAAATTAGTATTTTATCCCAAGCCAGATGCAAGAGATAAAATTTTCTAATATCCGCCAATCCATGTTAAAACTCAAAACACATTCTGGCTTTAATGACTTATTTCTTTTCTGATATGTCTAAGAGTACAAATACGGTATTATACCTTGATTGGAAGACGGTAATTTATATTTATGTTTGCGGAAAATGTCGCACACAATTTATGCTGCCAATAGAAAAGTCAGTCACATTCACCGGCGCATGTGCTAATGAGATTATACCCAATGGATAACTCGCTCGTTTGTTATCAAAGCGAAAGAAGGGGGTCATGTTAGAATTCTGAATATTACATTAAAGCTATTTAGATACCCGAAGCTGTAAACATAATATGCATGTTACTTTAATTTGTATTGAGAATCCAGGAAAATGAGCTGTTATATCTTACTTTTTGTGGATTTTTGTCTTACATTTGCTTTTCCATATCTTGTCCAATTAAATTTAAAAATGGTCATTAATTGTTTGGCAGTAGTTGTTTTTCCCATATGTTCGCTTTTCTACTTGTTTCTAAAGCTCGTGCAAATACATTTTATATTTAATGACAATATATACGTATGTTGTATTTATATCAAAAAGTACAAAACAACTGTCTTAAAATAGCCTAGACAAGAGTCGTTCGAAACGTTTTCAAAGGCGTAATCTGTGACGTCATCGCGTATACTTATTCTTATTTTTATTATTATACTGTTGCGTTCTGATAAAATAACGTTACTGCACAGATATCAAAAGAGAAAGCATTATCTAAATTTAAGAATTGTCGTGGATGCAAAAAAAAAACAACAATATTCTCCAGCAAAACGAATTCAATAGTGCATTATTATTATCTTTCCAAGAATAGATCCAAGTATCTTTCAATATCTATGACAACTAAAATACATAAACGTCGTACGCTTCCGGAACTACCCACCATTAGAAGCTCCATTATACTACAACAAAAAATGTACTATTATACTGAACATACAGTTAAATAAAGGCGTAGAGATATCATATAGCGTATTATAATACTGGATAGAGAAGTAATTACAAATAAATAAATACAATAATAGTATACAATACGATATTATATAACATAGTAGATAAAACAATCGGAAATTTCTGTTAAATCGTGGCCCGTAAATTTATCAGTATTTATTTTTGTGAAACCTTTGCTTTTTCGATACGGAACTTTATATAAATTATTCATTGAACTGTAGACAATTGAGCTCCCATGTCATATATCATTGCTTTTATAAATGGTTCTGGTGCTGATCTAAGATTATATGGTGTATTAATTCTTTGATGTGAAAGTACAAATTATTGAAACTTATAAATTATTTTAGTCAATAGTTAAATCAATGCATGTGTAGTGTTTTGCCTTTTTAGTTCAATGTGAATAAGTATATATAGTCTTGTAAAAGTATAAGACCGAGAAAAACATATTGGATTAAAATTCAAGAAAATTATTATTTTGAATTTTATAGAAATTAAAACGTAGATATCTAATTTAGTGCTCATGACACGTTTCTGGAATAACCTTCATCAGGTACACTCAAAATCTAAAGCTATATCATCCACCTATACAAGTTCTTTTTAATAAATCGTGACCTTTCCAGAAATGCTTTAACATATGTTTCAGTCCAGTATGTATGCCTTTGATTTAAATGATTTTCTAATTTTATAAATAACGTGGCAAGCACTTAATTAATGCTTTATTTGATCTATTTCAATCAAAAACTATTTTATCTGATGCTATACATCATCTAAATTAGCATTTCAATACGATTAATAATTAAATAACCAGCATGAGATCTGCTTTATTCTTTCTCCACAAAAAAACCCCCACGAAAAATCGATATTTTATTAAAAGGGTTTCGTAGTTGTAATGTTTTTAAGTGCATATGAATGTCAGCACATTTGGCTGTTACATAATTATGTTTATATTAATACTGGCCAGACATTTATAGAGATTGGTATCTTATTACTTATGAGAATACTGTTTTTGGAAGCTAAATTAGTTCTATATTTTTCCTTTAACACTGTATTACAATATAATACAAGAGACAAAAGTATATTTGCATCTAGATTATCTTTATATGTTCCTATTGTTTTCATCTGACAAGAATTATTTGTGTCCTACGGGAATTTTTAGCTTTCGTTGTAGGTGGTTGATATTAAGTAACAACAATGCTGTTGCGTGTTTACTAGGAAATTCATCAAATAAAATCATCAAGTTTTCTGCTTCAAAAGACTTGTCTCATTATTAGATTTGACTGTTCTGAACACTGTGTCGTTTTAAATCTGTGATTATACATTCTTGCACCGAATCGAGAATTATTTTGACAGATTCATATAAAAATTATCAGTCTTTGTATTTTTTTAATTAAGCAGTGTATTGATGTTCCACGTGAATCTGGAAGTTATATATACATATATATATATATGTGTGTGTAATTTTTTAAAACTAATATTATATTTGTTTCTATAGTATTTGACCAAGCAATATCAACCAGTTTATTAAAACAAATCTATTTTATGATTTATAATGATCATTGAATACAATTTATTTTAGTCAACTGAAAGAAGATTGAAAATGTTGACAAATTGGACATACTATGAATAAAGTGTACACTATATTAGTTGTTAAAGCCACAACAAGCTCAAGCTAAATGTTGACAAATTGGACATACTATGAATAAAGTGTACACTATATTAGTTGTTAAAGCCACAACAAGCTCAAGCTAAATGTTGACAAATTGGACATACTATGAATAAAGTGTACACTATATTAGTTGTTAAAGCCACACCAAGCTCAAGCTAAATGTTGACAAATTGGACATACTATGAATAAAGTGTACACTATATTAGTTGTTAAAGCCACAACAAGCTCAAGCTAAATGTTGACAAATTGGACATACTATGAATAAAGTGTACACTATATTAGTTGTTAAAGCCACAACAAGCTCAAGCTAAATGTTGACAAATTGGACATACTATGAATAAAGTGTACACTATATTAGTTGTTAAAGCCACAACAAGCTGAAGCTAAATGTTGACAAATTGGACATACTATGAATAAAGTGTACACTATATTAGTTGTTAAAGCTACAACAAGCTCAAGCTAAATGTTGCATTTCGATATAAACGTATTAGGTTATTTCAATATAAAATTTCATGTTTTATGTCATGCTCTAATATCACGTACCCCAGAGAACCGACTCGGTGGTGTAATGGCTAGTATCCTAATCCAGAGTAGATCATAGGTTCAATCATTGAACAAGGACTATAAAGTTGCTAGCTATGTGCTGCTATCGATAAGCACACAACAATTCGGATTAAGAGCAAAGACTGTCAGGTCCAGAATGGGGATGATATGTTACATCAGAGCAACCTATCTATGCGTGGACTTGTTTTAGAGAGATAGCAATATAACGACGAGTTCAGATTATTGGTATATCATAATATTATAATAAAAAAAACCGCTATGTTTACATTATGATACATCTAAAATAATGCTCTCTACGTATCCAACAGAAAAGACTCGCTCACTCGAAAATTATGCCGAAATATTCCACCCGTAAGTGGAAATCCACATTTCGGATCCATTTAGAATTATGCTTGATAAACGCATACTTTATGCTTTTTTGCTTAACCCTTCTTTCAGTTTAATCTCTAGGGTAAGGGCTACTTTGTTCCATTACTTGACGAATGTCTTCTGGAAATAACTAACGTTGGTATCGATGTTATCCGTTTCGACAACAACAAAAATCAGTTCGAACCTGCACTCGCTTGTCTAACATTGATTTCAGTGATTGGTGTTTAGCACAGTTGTTTAACTATATCATGCGATGATGTCCAGTAGGTCAATACGCTTTGAGTTTAGAGTGACAAACCCACTACAACAACACTCCGCGGGTAGACATGTTACTCCAGTGATTCCGAGTCAACTAGTCTTTGCTCCTGCTCCTTAAAGTTGCGTGATTATGGTGAAACAGCAAATGCCAATTTTATAGTCTTTGTTTTGACACGACCGTAACTCAAATCCACGATCTTCCATGGTCATTGCACATAGATGAGGTTGAACTCAAATCCACGATCTTCCATGGTCATTGCACATAGATGAGGTTTAACTCAAATCCACGATCTTCCATGGTCATTGCACATAGATGAGGTTTAACATTAATTACATATTTACCAAAATGAAGCATAGAGTATCAAGTAGCAAGTGTAGAGATTATACAAACACGATTTGTATTATCTAGAGCGAAGCGAGATAGTGGTCTAATGCGACCAAGGTCTTGCAGTTATTTCCTCCCACAAAGGAGGTGCACAGTGATTAACAGTAAGCAATTTCAAATACTTTGTAATACTCGATGGGTGTCACTATTTACTACTTCTTCCTTAAAGTGGTCGTTTAAGGTATGGCTAAATAATGATAAAAGTTCCCGAAAACAAGTGATAGTATATATGTTATGACTCACCTTAATGTCATTGGTTTCTCGTTTAAAATATTGTTTAGCACAATGTTTTGATACATTTTTAATATCAGAGACTGCTAACAACATTACGTTCACAACCGTTTCTATTACAAGTACTCCATTATTATGTAAATGTCACGACCTTAATTTCCTAGTTTCTACAGAGAATTCAATGATTTAAGAAAATAGTGATGAACCCTTCATAATCTTTTTGTACCTAAGTTCACTCCCAAAGAAATATTTGTGGACAATAACATTTAGATTTTAAGCAATTTCTCCGAAATAACGACTAAAGCAGATATGATATTACTTGCACTGATCACTATGGAATCGTGAAGAGAATAGTTGTACCCCTACTGTTATAACGATGAAATCTTTGTTTGAACAATGCATTTCTGGAAAGAAAAATTAAGTGACCTAAACAACAATGTATGAAAAACTATAATAAATTATTGAACAGGCGTTCAAGAAAAATTTGTATAAACTAAGAATTGATAAATGTTTAGTCTAGGAACTATAATGATGAAAGCAGGGGAAAACATGGCTATGTAAACTGGTAAATTATAGGTTTAAAGAATATAGTGATTAATGTTCTTTGAATAGATATTTGATTATAATTAGGAAAACTGTTACAGTATAAATATCATATTAACTTGTTTGACGACTCAATTCTTATATAAAATAAAAATATTAGATATTTTTTGTATCAAGATGAAACGATTTAGTATAGGTATTGATCTGTCTATTTTACTGCAGCATCTATCCTGTCATACAATTATGCTTTATTTTCCACCAACAGGTCACAGCTGATGTATATATAGTGGTAGATGTCTAAGTAGAAGAGATTACAGCAGAGCAGCAGGCAGTGCCGAGAGATTAGAGGAACGCTACTGTCTTTCACAAGTGAAGAATTACGTAACCGATATTACAAGTAGTGGACAGTGAGGACAGTCGTGTAATTATTGGTAACGATATATTTATCTGATAACCAATCAAATTCTTACCAACAAGTGACATTTCTATTTCTGTGATTTATAAAAGACCAATTCTCTTTTTTTTTATGTATATCAACACGAAAGGCGTTTATAGGGGACAATTTTGAATGTGGACTCTCATTATACACAGAAATTCGACTTAATGTGTTAATTAAATGGTTTTTACATTTTCCTAGAAACCAATAATTGTAGCACATTTTTATACAAAGGCATTACGACAGGATATCAATTAAAGGATTGTGATTATCATAGAAGAATATAAACACATTTATTAATTATTGACCAAAAAGGTATATCATTTTATTTACTGACTACTGCTGACATTACTCGCAGGAACTATCTGTAGACATGTCGACTATGGCTGCGATAGCACTGAACAAGAACTTCGGATTTCCAAGTTATTTTACTAATGATTCAGTGGAGTATTTGCGAAATATAACAAATATGACTGACCATAGTGAGAAAGGACCGTCTGATACAGCACTTTATTTAGGCGGTATAATCATGTGCATGGCTCTACTTTGTGGTCTGTTTGGTAACTTTCTCGTTATGATAGTAATATTTACCAAAAGGGATTTGAGCAATATCATCAACATATTCATTATCAGTTTGTGCATAAATGACATAATTAATCTGGGATTTAACAACAGCTTGGTTCTGTTGTCTTATTTCATGGGAACATTTCCAGCAGGTATGTTAGTCTGTGAACTTCTACAACATTTAACAGTCTTACTCATGGGCTCATCTCTCTGGCATACAGGTCTTATTGCCATTCATCGTCTGATAGTTGTTGTTTTCAACACCTTTTACAAGAAAATTTCAAAGAAGGCTTACACTATTTTCGTTTTGATATTTGCCAGAGTAGTGCCCCTTTTGTTTCTCATGCAGCCTTCCTTGGGAAACATGGCATATTATGAGCCTAAGCTACTGCGTTGTGTTGTAAAGAAAGACTTTGGACCGTTTACTTTGCTGGTTAGCGTGTTTTTAATGATGTTACCATCAGTGATTCTCATTCTATGTTACATAGCTATATTCCTTAAAGTTCACCAATCATCGAGAGGATTTAGAGGATCGCGACAGCGAGAATGGCTGAAAAGAGAAATCAAAATTACCAAAATGTTTGGTATGATATTTGTTTTAATCCTCGTTGGTTACTTGCCTTATGGAATCACCAGAGCAATTGACAAAAAGCTTCAGTGGAGCGAAGATTTTTATGTTGCTATTACAGTGTTTTTTGCATGTGCTAATAGTTCGAATCCAATTGTATATGGTATAATGGACAAGCAAATTCGGAACGCTTGTTTTCAGGCACTGCGATTCAGACCTGTGGACGTCAATAAAAATGGTTTTCCAATAACAATGAACTCAAAAATGTCTCATGTTGACACTTGTGTAGATACAGAAGATCTTCCTTTAAATTCTTCACCAGGAAAACCTGCATGAAAATTCGATGTAAAATGTATATTAGAAATGACCGAAAAATGACAGAATTCCTGTATTGACAATCAATTATTGTATATTTGTAAATATTTACAAAGATGACTTGTTTAAATTTTGTTTCGTTTTAACGACCAAAGCGTTATTAGTACTCCTTCTTTAGACAAATTTGTTGTTTTATCTCTGTGAGATATAAATTAAGTATTTGGGTTTTTCTTTCTCCCCCCCCCCCACTGAAAATCTACTTGGGATTATAATCCACTAAGATTAAAATTAATGTCGTATGTCTATATTTTAGAATAAGATAATAACAAAAATGGCTTCTCCAATGCAAAATAATGAAACCAGACCAGATTTTATCATTTCAAAAACTGTGAGCATTCTGTCTAATGAAAGAGTATGAATATCATGTAAATATTGGAGCACTTTACCAGAGTAAGTGTAAAGTGGTAACAGTACTCATGATGAGACGTTTATTTAGGGTATAATTTAGTCCATTTTCTAATAAAATCTAATTATCTCAAATTGGTTAATCAATATCTTACTAAAACCTACTTATTGTCTTGGTACAACATCGATATAACTGACACATACTGGAGATCTGAGGTGGTTGTTATTTTTAGACGTAGAACATACAGTAAGAGTGGTTTTTTTTCTTAAGATTATTTTACTTGTATTTAATGATGTTACTAATAGCCCTGCATCTGTGACCGAAAACACAAAAAGGCATCGTTTGTCGAGTACCTCTCCTTCACAGGACATGTCTCCGAGTCATTAAAGTTTCGATCACGGGTTTTCTAATCATACTCCAAAATCGTCCAATTATATCATTATATGTACTGGTCTATTTATTACTATGAGCACAAAACTGGTACTGGAAAGTTTTATAGCCATAAGGCCAAGAGTCGTCTTACGTTAAGTTTAAGTCATGAAAAGTTTAAACAGTGATGGTCAATAATTCCATCAATATCAACAAAAAGAACAATCATCTCTCGTCTCAACTCATATAGTATGGTTAGTGACAATATTAGACACTCCTGGTTGTAAAAACGTTAAGAAGATATCTTAATGTATATGACGAGAAGAAACAAGAAACAAATCGTGTAAACAACATTTCTTATTCCATTGGTAACAGGTATTATTTAAGATATGTGATGGATTATTTTTTCTAGACAATATTATCAATATCTACTATTGTTATTACATTCTGCTCGATACATTTCTTCTACTTCTTCTGCCACATACTGACCACCTTTACCAAGTTGAAGATTTTATTACAGTTTTACACAGTATGGTCTGATTAATTTGAACGTTCAAAATCAGGTAATCTTTCTCGTGCTATCATTTTCTGAATTTAATGGAGCATGTAATCGAATACGATTTTGGCTATTCTGTTTAGACCATTTTGTTTTTGGCTATCCTGATTAGACCATTTTGATTTTAACTATTCTGTTTAGACCATTTTGATTTTGGCTATCCTGATTAGACTATTTTGATTTTGGCTATCCTGATTAGACCATTTTGATTTTGGCTATTCTGATTAGACCATTTTGATTTTAGCTATCCTGTTTAGACCATTTTGAGTTTGGTTATTCTGTTTAGACCATTTTGATTTTGGCTATTCTGTTTAGACCATTTTGATTTTGGCTATCCTGTTTAGACCATTTTGATTTTGGCTATCCTGTTTAGACCATTTTGATTTTAGCTATTCTGTTTAGACCATTTTGATTTTGGCTATTCTGTTTAGACCATTTTGATTTTGGCTATCCTGTTTAGACCATTTTGATTTTGGCTATCCTGTTTAGACCATTTTGATTTTAGCTATTCTGTAGACCATTTTGATTTTGGCTATTCTGTTTAGACCATTTTGATTTTGGCTATCCTGTTTAGACCATTTTGATTTTGGCTATCCTGTTTAGACCATTTTGATTCTGGCTATCCTCTTTTGACCATTTTGATTTTAGCTATCGTGTTTAGACCATTTTGAGTTTGGCTATTCTGTTTAGACCATTTTGATTTTGGCTATTCTGTTTAGACCATTTTGATTTTGGCTATCGGTTTAGACCATTTTGAGTTTGGCTATCGTGTTGAGACCATTTTGATTTACTAGCATCCAAAGATGTTTAGATTATTTGGCTTTCCATTATGTGAGCGTACTTGATGAAGGTTATTCCAGAAACGTGTTGTGGGCACTAAATTAGATATCGACGTTTTTGTCATTAATGGACCTCTTAATTCAATATTTTCTTAGCTTATCATTCATGTAATCTATCATTAATCTATTCTATGGTAACAACTCATTTTGAATAAGTTCTCCGTAATATATTTGTCATTTGGCAATAAAAACGTACACATCAAATTAAGTGCACACGACGCGTTTCTGGAATAACCTTCTTCAGGTACGCTCAAATCGTAAGCTAAGTAAGACGAAATACATATAATTATTTTCTTTTTAAAATTAGTGATCTCATGATATTATTCCTGTACCAACGTAGGAAAACAATATTATACAATAAACTGTAAATACGATAAAGGTATGACCTATTGCAGAGTTTTATTACTTTACTGTTCTGAATAGTTAATTAACAAAAGTAATCATATTTTTATTAATATGAAATACCGTTAATGTCAGTGCTCTGTATTAATCACTTAATGAAACGCGATTGACCTTACACATTAGACGATTATGTTTTTCGTTTCATTGTATTTTCCAGAAGTGATATTGCCCATTTATAACGTTTTAGTTTGCATACTTCCTGGAATTGAAGCTATTATCAGTTATTAGGACCATTGTTCAAATTTATTTATTTCATTTTAGAATAAAGAGATATTTTTGCATTCTTAGTTAATTTTATTTAGTTGATCAATACGAGTAATAAAACAGTAGATATATAATTTTATATGCAGGATGCGTATAAGAACTTGATATTAATTATCTATGTTTTTTTACTGGTAGATCAGGAACTGTTACCCTTCCCAAACATCCGAGTTTCCCCAAGCGTTTTAGTGAGGTTCAATCTTTTCTGTTCTGAATTCATTGACATTTTTCTCGATTTTTTGTTATATAGTTACTGTTTAGTCAATGAAAGCGTCCCCTTTCCTTAGCCAATCAAGCAAACATGGTTAATCTACATCCTCAAAATAGTGTGTCGTTCTGTGTCTTTTGTACCTAATGTTGCCAGTTTCTCTGGATTGTCCATTCGGTTTTCTCTGACGTTTATTCGATCTGTGTCATTGATGTGAACTGAAAATAAATAGAGATTAGAAGATCGTATAACTCTTGCGAAGTCAATCACACATATATAGATCTGGAGGGTTGTTCCACTTTTATTTTGCCAAGCACACACATATATATCTAATCAGCCGTATCATGTTTGCTTACTCATTCACACGTATATATTTATATATTTAGCTATAAAAGTCGTATCACTTATGTGTAGTCAACATTCATGTATATATTCATCTCTAGATTAAAGTGTCGTGTAATTTGTGTAACTTAGCAAATCACACAAAGGTTTAGATCTAGAGGCTCGAATCACTCACACATATATGTTTAGCTCTTAAAAGTTGTATCACTGTTATGTAACCAATCACACACATATGTAGATGTAGACGGTTGTGTATCTTTTGTGTAGCCAACCACACATATACATTTAGATCTAGAAGGTCGTACCTCTTGTTTAGCAAATTACCTAGATCTAGAAAGTCGTATCTCTTGTTTAGCCAGGTAACTGTGTATGTAGATTTAGCAGGTAGTGCCTCTTGCTTAGCGAGTTACCTATGTATGTAGATCTAGACGATTGTATCGTTTTATGTAGCCAACCATACATATATGTTTACATCTCTTCTTTATCCACTCACCTATGTATGTAGACTTTGAAAAACGTACCTCTTGTTTAGCCTGTCACCTATGTATGTAGATCCAGAAGGTCGTACCACTTTTATTTAGCAAACCAAACCTATATTATGAAATGACAAATTATGCAGACATTGGTGGTTCACCAATATCAACAAAACAAACAACCAACGTATAATTAAGCATAAACAAACCACGAAATTATTATGGCGTTTGAAATTCAAGACCTGGATTGCAACAGGCACAGAAATGTTGCGGGTTAAATCGGTTAACGGGATACCAATCCCCCTGTGATAATTGGATGTACAGCGACAATACATGTATAAACAAGCAATAAGAACATGCACGGATACATTTCAATTCAAGAAGACCACACACTATCACACAAATGGAGAGCAACATACACATGGCCAGTACAATACCAGGATCAGTGAATGTTCGTAGTAAACTAACTACTGGATAAGAAGGAAGAATATGTTCGTTTACATCTAGATTGTCATGTCTCTTGTTTAGCCAGTCACCTATGTATGTAGATCTAGAAGGTCGTACCTCTTGCTTAGCCAATCACCTATGTATGTAGACCTAGAGGGTCGTACCTCTTACTTAGCCAGTTACCTATGTATGTAGATCTAGATTGTCGTATCTCTTGTTTAGCCAATAACCTATGTATGTAGATCTAGAATGTCATATCTCTTGTTTAGCCAGTCACCTATGTATGTAGATCTAGAAGGTCGTATCTCTTGTTTTGCCAGTCACCTATGTATGTAGATCTAGAAGGTCGTACCTCTTGCTTAGCCAATCACCTATGTATGTAGATCTAGAAGGTCGTACCTCTTGTTTAGCCAATAACCTATGTATGTAGATCTAGAAGGTCGTATCTCTTGTTTAGCCAGTCACCTATGTATATAGATCTAGAAGGTCGTACCTCTTGCTTAGCCAGTCACCTATGTATGTAGATCTAGAAGGTCGTACCTCTTGCTTAGCCAATCACCTATGTATGTAGATCTAGAATGTCGTATCTCTTGTGTAGCCAGTCACCTATGTATATAGATCTAGAAGGTCGTACCTCTTGCTTAGCCAGTCACCTATGTATGTAGATCTAGAAGGTCGTACCTCTTGCTTAGCCAATCACCTATGAATGTAGATCTAGAAGGTCGTATCTCTTGTTTAGCCTGTTACCTATGTATATATATCTAGAAGGTCGTATCTCTTGTTTAGCCAGTCACCTATGTATGTAGACCTAGAAGGTCGTACCTCTTGTTTAGCCTGTCACCGATGTATGTAGACCTAGAGGGTCGTACCTCTTGTTTAGCCAGTCACCTATGTATGTAGATCTAGAAGGTCGTACCTCTTGTTTAGCCAGTCACCTATGTAT
>MJUT01024965.1:273361-294161 GCA_002080005.1 Gigantidas platifrons
TTAGCCAGTCACCTATGTATGTAGATCTAGAAGGTCACACCTCTTGTTTAGCCAATCACCTATGTATGTAGATCTAGAAGGTCGTACCTCTTGTTTAGCCAGTCACCTATGTATGTAGATCTAGAAGGTCGTACCTCTTGTTTAGCCTGTCACCTATGTATGTAGACTTTGAAAGACGTTTTTCTTGTTTAGCCAATAACTTATGCATGTAGATCTAGAAAGTCGTACCTCTAGTTTAGCCAACCACCTATATATGTAGATCCAGAAGGTCGTACAACTTCTGCTTTACCAATGATTGACATGTGGATCAAGCAGATCGTACCGGTTTTTTTATTTACTTTAAATTCATAAGTCTAAACGTTGATAAGAAAACAGATAAGATCAAAATTACAATCAGTAAGACTGATAGCATTTCAAATCAATTTGGTCTTTTGCTTTCTTTTATCGAATTAATCTCTGAAACTATAATAAATTTGTGACAGACAGTTAGTCCAGTACGGTCGTTCCTACCTCAACTACAACCATTGATATAGATATTGATGTTAATGAACATGAAATAAAACTCACCATACACATGATATATAAAAGTATGTAATGATTGTTGTTGTTCATCTAACAGTCAGGATTTGGGCTGTGCGTGTTTGGTGTCATTTTTAGCAATGCTTCTATTGTATCGTGATGCTCAAGATGTTTTTTCTGAGGAAACCGGGGTACCCAAAAACCACAGAATAACTGATAAACTTGTAAGGTTACTTTGCCTAATAGATAGAGTAGCGTGTTCAATGATGAAACTATTTTCCCACGTTTATACACAAGAATGTTGCGTCGATATCCACTAACATGGTGATATGTATGTCCCAAACCAGGACCTGGATGTCCAATGCTACAGATCGTTATCTTTCTTGTGTTTATTGATGTGAGGTGAGAGGTAATTGTTCATTTTGTTGATATTGGTGGAAATTGTTGCCCATCACAACTTTATTTTTATAACATTTTTCTATTTACATGTTGTCCAAAAAACAAAAAACAAACAATACATATTTAATGTTTGTCTGATAGAGGTCACGATTGCCACTCATCTAGAGACATTGTTATCCGGACGTTATCATTATTACTTGACCTCAGTCATGGCTCCCGTCAACAAGTCTTAATTCCTTAAGCCATTTAAGGAAACAAGAGATTTCAAGATCATATTGGAACCATGTATACAACCAGTTGTGACAATGGAATTTTACTAAGGTCAAGAAACTCATAATCACTATCATATGCATGTAGTTGCTGAATTTCCTCAAGTAGGTAGGTATGTGGACAGGCACATTATTTTATCTCTCAAACATCTTAACAAACAACAACACTAACAACTGCTAAAGCATAATATACGCTATGACACTTTTGATAGCTTGGTCAAGTAAGCAATAATTTGTAAGCAATTTTGCTGATTCAGGCAAACAGGTTGGTAATTATTTCATTACAATGAAATCGTTTGTCCAATTTTATTGTAAGGTTTTCGAGCTGAAGCGGTTTTCAAACGAAAAGGACTGCCACATTTATCAATTACGGACACACAGCAACTATTCAAACATATCACCATCGGTCCAAATGCTTTATTGATTTGATCATGATCAGGTGACCAACTGTGAGATGTCACTGTCTCTACAGATTTCAGGCATGTTCTATATTGTTTTCTTTGACCCGACATTTCTATCAATCTTTTTGAATGAGGAATGCACATAGGAAACCATTTGTCGGGATGGAAAAGTGATATTTTATATTAAAGTATATTAAATGACTTTCTTTATACTGTGATGCTTGTACACATTTTTGTATTCTTTATTGATCTAACTTTTCATTAATTTTGTTTCGCCATTCAATTCCTGTTTGTTATTATTTTGTGGTGTGACGTAAGATCGGTGTCATGCATCTGTACCAAATAATAAATCATTGCACATACATATAACTCAGGGAAACCTACTTAAAAGGATTAATCTGCATTATTTGACTGTCATACTTTCTATAAATAGAAAGAAATGGAAAAAATCATAAAACCACACTGTCGGAACAGTTCCGAACGAAAAATCGTAGAAACGGGCAAAATCAGTAGTCCTAACACACATATATACATGCCCGATCACTCTCCTGAATATATTCATAGAAGTGTTTGCGTATACCTCACTTCATTATTATAAATATTCTGATTTAGATTGTGTTTTATCTTACCTGGTAATCTGTATCCCTGACATCCACAACTGACAATGTTATTTATAGCCATTTTTAATTTACCATTAAGCAATTGTTTGTATCAATACCAATGCATTTTTCCATTATAATTTTAATAAGCCCTGTCGGTTATTCACCAAGGAGTTAAATCCCCATGTTTTAATTAACATTCAGTTGGAATAACCCAATACTTCGATATTTCATCGATGAATAAAAAAAAAAGTTCGAATATTACATGCATGTATATAGAGAAAAATGTATACCCTGGAAATACAAAATGATTTTTATTTTCGGATATGTATCGTGAGTGTTAAATTGGATATAAAATTATTTTAAGATAGTGTGTATGAATGAGTAAGATATTAGCAAGTGAAGGTTACACTAATGTTTTTTTTCTGACAATATTTGCTTTGAATATACATTTTTCAACTTTCAAGGTCACGTGGTAGGGATCGTTATTGTTGATTTCTTGCTAAGTTATACACAAATTCCCCTCTACGCAAACGTACGGTCGTCTGAAGAAACTGTGTTACTATAGTGTTGTCTGGCACGGGCATCCATCACTATAGGAAAACTGTTCCCGAGGAAGAAGTCAATGATTTGATTAGTACATAACATCTCGTTTTGAACATAAAAAAAAACCACAAACTCAAATTCAACTTTATAATAATAATAACAAAATTGCCAAACCTCGCCATGTTGACAGCAAGCGATAAGCAGACTACAGCGCCGTCTATTTTAAGGGAGGTAAATATTGCCACAGATAGACTAAGATAACAGGAAAATCTATTCCACAGGCATAGTCTCCGCTAGAAATCGTTTCGAACTGGTATAGTTCCCGTGGCTAGGAATAGTCGCGTCACACCGTTGCCAAGATTAAGCATAAACTGCAGAAAATAGAAGCACTCATCATCCATTGAAAAGAAAGCATGTACTTAAACGTATCATGTCTAATGCGGGTGGATTTATTCATTTTTCTTTCAATCAGTTGTGCTTTTTTGAGTATATTTATGTTCTACATTTATGTTTTTATGCTTTAGTTGATTGACTGATTGCAGTTAAACATCAAGTGAATTACTGTATCTCAGATATAATGATGACGACAAAAAGCTATAAAAAAAAACAATAAATTTTGCAGCTACAAAATTAGCACTAAGGTTTGCTGAAATTGTATTAGGACAAAAAGAAGATATCATGGATATGATTGAAAAAATGTTCTTGCTACTGGCCACACCTAATACCCCTTCGGATGGGATGAGCCTCAACGCGGGACATATGTCTATACTTCGGGGTTTCCGCAGGGTGGATCCTTAATTTGTAAGGTGGATATTGACGATATATATGCCTTAATATTTTGCTTTGCCAAATAATGTTTTATTTTTATGCAATATCTGTGTAAGCTTACCACCTTCAAAGGAAAGAATTTCTGAGCCAATTATAAAACTAAAAATGTTTATTAACAAGGAATGTTGCGATAAATATAACAACATAAAGAAAAATGAATGTCATGAACAAATCAGAGATTGACAGCTTTTAAAACATGAAATCCTAAAAAAAACCGGATCACAAAACATGTGAGCACGGGTTATATTTATACTCTAACCCAAATAAATCAGATAATTTGACTTTAAGGCGACATGAATTTACGATTTCATATGATATTGACGTTAATAAAACGAAGAATTCTGATTGTATTCCATAATTTAACATGTTACAAATTATAATTAGACATAGAACAAATTTGAATACTAAAACCATTTCTTATTTTATTGATTCATGTTTACTTGAATGAAGGAATCCCAAATGAAAAATTAATAAATTTTGTTTGAAAATTATGCAAAAGCTATATATTTTGTAATCATTACATAAATTTTGGGATATTAAAACACGGAAATGTTTCCGTACATTGGTCTGGTTTTAATGGTTATTATGTCAATGTTGCATGATTATGTAATAAGCATCATGCAATGATATTAGTTTTTGAAATTGCAGTGAAATATATACCATCACCTCAAAAGTAATGCAATCTCGTTTCCGACATTTAACTATAGTATATTGCATACACAGAAACCATCGACCTACTGACAACAAAGAAGGGGATATCCAAATTTTAAACCCATGGTTTATCTACTTTATTCATATATAGCTGTAACTGGTTTGGTATAATAAAATTCGATAAGTAAGTTAAATACAGAAATCTACATCTATTGTGCATGTTTGATATTTATATCCCTGGTGTTTATTACAAATCGGAGGAAGCAAAATAAAGTAAGAGAACAAACTCATTTACTGCTGTGCTTAGTTTTACGATCATATTAGGATTTTAACGACTTGTACCAGAAAGTGTGTGATTTCTCTAAGATTTGTATATAAATGAGGTAAGAGAGATTTCTTTAAACGACAATACGAACTTAGAAATGAATTAATTGAGTGTTGTTTAACGTCAAATTAACAATATTTCAGCTATATTTATGATGAAAACAAGTTTAAACCTAATGAATATTGAAAACTTCCATAGGCAAATAGGATATGAAGGATAGAACAGGAAAATTAGACCATACAATAGGACAACAATGACATTCCTATTAATATATTACTCATTAAGAGGCGCTGCAATACATGTATGTAATCTATAGAACATCTGTCACAAATGACCACGGATATGTTCCATTTGTCGTAAACACTTCCCGGTCCTTTCCTCGTTCATGACTTATCACCGGGTTTGTAACTAGATTAACACGACGGGTGCCACTAGTGGAGCAGGAACTGCTAACCCTTCCGGAACACATGCATTCCTTACCGGTTTTTAGTGGGGTTTGTGTTACACGATCTTTAGTTTTTTGTGTATGTTTTGTAGATCGTTATTTGTCCTTTTGTTCTTTTTCCACAGTGCCATAAGAAAATCACCTGGCTGCCACAATCCATTGATACACTTCACAGAGTGTTGTATCGAGTACTCATCTCAAGCAATGAGCTAACATCGACCTCATAAATTACTTATTTTTAGGTACAGATTACATAAGTAAATGTAAATCCAACTACTATACGAGCACATGATGCTTCCTTTAACAACCAGTGATTCGTTAGCTATTAAAGAAGTTTGATCAGAAGTTCAGCAGCAAACAGACTGAAATCATAAAGTTCGTAGAAATACTTTAATTATCAGTAAAGTTAGGACGCAATCAGAAACCTGTAGTAAGTCAAAACAATATAATTGTTACGAAATTGTACGAAACCTGAGTTAAGCCAGCAAACTGCAATTTTCTATGTAAAGTCGTGACAAAATTAGAAACCTGCACTGCAATTATCACTTTCTAGTTGGGAGTAAACAAGAAACAGTGCAGTAAGCCTGCAAACTGTAATTATCTCTTTAAAACATCAACACAATTAGAAAATTGTAAATTAATATTACTTTTATGGCTATAATGAAAACAATTAATGCGTATGACGCGTTTCTGGAATAATCCTCACCAGGTAGGAGGCTTTGTCAAAAAGGTGGAAATCCAAATGATTAACGGTTTTTGAGACCAAGTAAAACAAACGGTCTAAAAGGAATAGACAAAATCTGCTTGTGGTTAAGGAGGATTGATCTTAGTATTGATAGATATGACTATCTGCCCGTGAAGTTATCTTGCATAACACCCCCTTTATAATGTCATAATTTCCAAATACCAGTTAAGGAAACAAATTCGCCAGTTCATTTCGAGACAATGAAATTCTATATGGAATAACCAATTCATGACGAACAGAATAGAAAGTTAGATTTCTCGCAATGTTGATTGAGTAATTGTCCAAACCAAAGTAGTCCCCTGGTAAAAACGTAAAGAAGACCAGCCTCTGGTACTATGGAATAAATGCACTGTAAGCATGGGAGACATGAACCATCACTTAAATTATCAATTTCTAAGTGTTAAATACGACATATATCTCGGCGTATCAGTAGTATATCTCGGCGTATCAGTAGTATATCAGTAGTATATCTCGGCGTATCAGTAGTATATCAGTAGTATATCAGTAGTATATCAGTAGGATATCAGTAGTATATCAGTAGTATATCAGTAGTATATCTCGGCGTATCAGTAGTATATCAGTAGTATATCAGTAGTATCTTTTATATCCAGTTCATACATTGTCAACTACTATTGTGGTTGATTCGTTTCTTAATATCGCTGGGTGAAATTTAAGTTTCGGGCTTATTTAAGTAATATTACGAAAATATGTTGTTATTAGAAAAAAACATAATTTCTCTTTTGGCTCTTGTGTTGTTCAATTGGACATTATATCCGACAGTCTCGTCATTCGTTATTCAATAAACATTTGGCTGAGATCATCCTATACAATCATGATAGCCGGTAGAAATGGTATTCATCGGCTATCTTAGCTTATAGAAGACTAATTGTAAGACAAGAGAAGATTTACAGACTCCCGGTATTCTAGTGCAACAATATGATCCCTGCCTAATACCATTCATACTCTCTCTGTTGTGGTCTTAGCTTCTCATGAAGCACATAGCCTCAATGTCTTTTCTGTAGAAGTTCGTGTTGTAAATCTGTTATTATTTTATTTCTGCTTGATTTTGCTTCACTTTTAGTGTTTTGATCTACCCTGATTGTGATTGATGTACTCTTCTTTCTAATTAGAAGTTTGACCTTTGTCTTGTAGCTGGTAGGCAGTTAGGTGCGAGTGTTAACTTATCCTGTTATTGTACCGTATGTTGTTTTCTCCTCATTATTTTATTATTAAGATCGAATCTGAGCAGGTGTGCCTTGTTAACGGTTGTTTGTCCACTGGTCATCTAGATATTATGACAGAAGGGATATACATGTATACACGCTTTAGCCCTCGTCTTATCTATGATTTTATACATCGAAGTTATTCTTGATCTTTGTGGTTATTATGGTGGACGAAATGAACTGGTTAATGGGAAATAATATGATAAAAAAGAATCCAAAGTTGGTTATCAGTTTGTCGTTGTTCATTTGACCATTGTCCATCCATTTAAAGCTTCTGATTACCCCTTTGATATCGTCAAACCTTTATTAACGTCAGAAAGCATGTATTATTTATTTTAACTACAACTGTATGTTATTTTCTAATGATAAAAAAAGGGACACAACTGGATTAAATGACATTATTGAAATTGTCTTCGAATGGTAAAAGAACCGGATAATCGACATGCTGTAAGCACATATTCAACAATCTCATAATAATGCAAACATAAATACATATTATTACATTACAATTATTTCAGAGAGGTCAGCGCATGATAATTTTCTGTGTAAGGTATGGATTATGTTAGCATTAACACAACAATTATGGTGTATAAAATCCTAACAATACCAAGAAGATTTCAGTAGAACAAATTATTATGTTCTCATGGCAGTATCATTACCAGTAGTAGATTGCTAGATTACACATATGTAATTATCTTTGTAAGTTCTCGACAATATCAAAATCTTTAGTAAGCCAATTACTCAATAAAACACATGAACATTATATCTGTACATGTATGTTCTCCACTGTATACACATACGGTTTCCACAATACTAATATGCTCATTAAGTCAGATTATGAATGATAAACCTGAATATATCCAGAAAAGAGATTAAATAGAACTGAGAAACGTCAGTCATTCAGTACATTTTATTTCCTGTATGATATTTGGGCAGGATAATAGAACTTCAACTAAACAAACTCATTCTAATGCCTTCAGCAAGGTCTTGACAGTATTAGGACACTAATTTTATCCCGTCAGCATATTCTTATTCTGTCTGTAAATGTCTTGAAAGAACCAGCGAACATCAGTTATCTGGTGCATTTCTTAATTTCGCTGCGGGGTCTTGATGGCATCATAAAATTTCAATAAACAAGTTAGCACATTGTAATTCTCCTGTTAGGCATTAACAAAAAACCACAAACGTGCTGTAGTCTAGTACGATATAGTTAACGCTAATTGTTTCAAATTAGCAAAAACAAACTAGGAGTGCATTCAGGGTTTTTCATTTTTCTTCGACATTAGTCTACGTTTAACTATGATGATTGGTAAAATCAATGGCTTGTACAGAGGTGAAAAACCAACTATAAACAGCAATTGTTTGGAACTACACGTAACAATGGACACCATCTTTTAATATCATTATAGCTTTTATGCTTTAAAATGTCTCTCTAGTCGCATTTAATTTTTTCTACCATTCAAACATACCTTTACCATTTCATACTATAATGCACTTAATTGAGATTTTCCTGATTTTGGTGTGTAATTTGAAAATATAATGATTTCGAATTCATCACACGAAATTATTTAGAAATCATACAACTTATCACAAAGACTAAGCACTTCTTTGATTGTTAACGGGATGCTTTCAAATGTTTGTGATAAGAATTACAATTTTCATAACATTTATTTTCACTAATTTAATTCAGATGTTTAATAACACAACTTCTTAACTCAATAGCAACAAAGTCGTCATATTCTCATTTTTCAAATAATTTCATAAAATCACAAATCCGTGCCTAATCAATCTATGATCGAAAATGGAAAGTGTTTTATTAAAATAAAATGTGTTTTCTTTCCAATTTATAATTGTCATGAATTATAGAGCATATAAAACCAAAATAGGTTATACTATTGGTAACAAATAAACATGATAGTCTTTATTTTATTTACAACTAGATCATAGCAATTCGATGTTCACCTACCTGTCACAAGCTACTGCTAGAGGTCAAGTTATATCGAAAACACTTCGCCACGGGAGGGAATAGAACACACAAATAGAGGCGATTGCTGAGGTAGATTTAGGAAAATCGCACTACTATATGATTGCCACCACGACGGCACAACGAACAAATGTTATACAACCCCTCAAGTGCGTCCACACCGCAAGTTCGTCCTCCATTTTTGTTTACGTTTTGTGCCCATGCGGAAATCGTCTGATGTCATTTGACAGCGTCCCTGTGTGTTATTTTTAGTCCAGAACAACGTGGATTGGCATAACCAAAACATGAGGTTTAAACAGGTAAAAAAATATAAAAAGTAAAAAATAGACATAAAAAACAACCATTTTACTGATACCTTTTCAGCACAATCTTTGGATCTATTTTAAATCAAGATAAACGGCAACAAAAGCTTACCTGTTGACTGTCCGAGATTATTTACATTCCTATACAAATGTCTTGTGTTACAACGTGCGTGTATTAGGCCAAACATATTGATAAAATCGTTGTCAAAAATGTAATGATCCTTATGAATTTTTCTGCAAGAATGGCGCAAATCCTGGAAAATTAATGAAGCAGAAGCCAATGAATTGTCAATAGGTGAACAGGTGCTTGATTTAGTATCAAGAACCAACACATTTTCAGTTGTAACGCTTTTGTCTCTTGACCAAATTTAGAAAACAATGGCTCAAAATGAAGCTGAGAAATCACTTATTAAGCTTAGATAAATATTATTATTTTATACGAAAAAGTAAACTTAGAAATTAAAAAAGAACAATGGATAACAAATTTGTTTGCATACTGGTAACAATGGTAGCTTTACTAAATATTTATTCTTGCCTTCCAAGATTTTGGTCTCCAGGAACATCTGAATGAAAGTAAATCCAGAAAAGAGCTTCACACACAGAATAAATATACACTTATTATCAATTTTACACACAGTTTAACTTACTGATATTTCATTTCATATATACTGCATGTAAGAAGAGTTTGAAGATACCAAAGGGGGAATCAGAATCCGTATATCGAAGAAGAACGGACAACACAATGGCCAAAAGAAAAAGTACAAAAGGACAAACAACGATCTACAAAACATACATATAAAGCAAAAGATCGAGTAACAAGAACCCCACTAAAAACCGGGGGTTAACTCGGGTGCTCCGGAAGGGTCAGCAGTTCCCGCTCCACTAATGGCACTCGCCGTGTTAATCTAGTTACAAACCTGGTAATAAGTCGTGTAAGATGTGGGCTGCTATCTTTCCGACATGTATCCCATATTCTTTTTTTTTTATTTTAAACAAAAAAATAGAAGAAGAGAAAAACAGTTTTTTAGGCAAATCCTACTCACCTCAGACATGATAAGAAATACCGCCTTTATAGTCCAACTGCTTTGACAAATGCCTACCTTGTTGTACATAAGAAGGAAATATCTCAGAGGAAAGCAGCATTACAATTTAATATTCCTAGGGAAACTTTACGTGATAGACTCACTGGCAAGATTGACCCTGAATGTGTCACTTCTGGTTGAGCCCCAATATTTAGCCTAGAGGAGGAGAAAATTGTGCAGCATGCAAAAACTATGACATCATATGAGTATGGACATACCAGGCAGGATGTCACCGATATAGCAACTGACTATGCACATACCATTAACAGAAAACCTAGGAATCAAGTCCTTACATTGAGATGGTTTGAAGGTTTTATGAACAGGTGGCATGAGCTGAAGGTTCTTAAACCACGTAGTTTGGTAATTGCTCGTGCTAAATGTGGAACAATCGAGAATGTTGAAAAATATTTTGAAAGTCTGGAGGAAGTCATCAATAAGTATGGTCTGCAAAGTAAACCACATCTAATATTTAATGTTGACGAAAAGGGATTAACCTCAAATCATAAACCCCCCAATGTTGTCTCTGGGATTGAATGTCATACCACTTCAGCAGTTACATCAGGGAAATCCAGTACAACTACTGTGCTTGGTTGTGGGAATGCCTCTGGGTTTGCTGTGCCTCCTTATTTTGTATTTGAGGGTAAAAGAATGATGGATGACTTGATAAATGGTGCAACGCCAGGTTCTGCAGGTACTGTTTCTGAAACTGGCTGGTCAAACACTAAGGTTTTCAAACAGCATTTGTCAACCCATTTCCTTAAATTCATACCAGGCAGAAATGATGATCCAGTACTTTTGCTTCTTGGTGGACATAAGTCACATGTTGCTGTGGATGTCATAGAATGGGCACAAGAGCGCAACATTAATTTACATATTTTACCTGCTCATACGTCACATATTTTGCAGCCACTTGATGTCGGGTGTTACGTGTCTTTGCAGCGTATATATGATAATGAATGTCATAAAACGATGCGTCAAAATCATTCCATTATAACCAGGTACAATGTTTGTGAATTGGGTTGCAAAGCTTATCAGAAAGCACTTTCACCGGAAAACCTACAGTCTGCTTTAAGAAAGACAGACATATACCCCATTACAATAACTGACATTAACAAAGATTTGCTAAAGCCATCCGAAGTTTTTAAACCTACTTGTAGTGATGATAACAATGAAACAGAAATGAACATTGATGACAATGATAATACTACTGTATTAGAGATGAAAATATTGTAGAGGATTGTCAAATGCTAGCTCCAGATTTCTTTAATAAGAAGAGAATCAAACTGAAAGAAATAAAATCTGAGACCAACAAGAAGGAAAGAAATACTTTGGGTAAAATTGTATCTGATAGGTCGATAACAGAAATAGCAGTTACAGAACAAGTGAAACAACATGTTGAAAATCAGAGGAAAACGAAACAAAAAGACAGCAAACCTGCGAGTAGTAAACAGAAATCAACTCAAGATGATACATGCAATTCTATAAAGAATAGTCAGAAAGGAAAGGAGAACCAGTCACAAAAACCAGGCACCAGCTATATGTATATTGATTTGGATTCAACAGACCCTGAAACAGATGATGATGAGATACCAGAAGAAGAAAAGTGCTGTGTTTGTAAGCAATTTACTCCACAGAAAATTAGGCTTGGACTAGGGTTTGAAATAACCAGTTGGGTGCAATGTATTAATTAGGATTGCAAACACTGGACACATCTGAAATATTGCACTGAATTGAGAGCAATAAGGAGAGGGACAAGTTTTTATTGCATACATTGCAAGGTTCAGGAATAGACACACATCATAGTTACTTTGTTATTTTTGCATTTTCGTGTTTCTTCATTGGATTTCAAGTTATTTCGTTTTAAATTTATTGTGTTTCCATTACGTGCTTGTTTAATTTTAATTCTTTATTTATTTCAAGAGGATTACATAAAGCCAGAGGCTACTAGTAGCTCTCCTCAACATAGATACACACAATAACATCAGAATAATGCAAAAGAATACACATTAATAAAGAGAAAAGACAAGACAAGAATATAATACAAGACAAGACAACTCTCTCTCTCTCTCTCTCTCTCTCTCTCTCTCTCTCTCTTTCTTTCTTTCTTTCTTTCTTTCTCTCTCTCGTAAAGGTGTTCATTATAGACAATCATAATAAGATAAGGATAAGGGAAGATAAGTTGAATCAGTAATTTATAAGAAAAAAAATCATATTGGCAAGTGTGGGTAAAATAAAATAATTACTGGTAAAACACTGATTATGAAGTATTCAGTCTATGAGGGGGGAAGAAACATTAACAAAATGTTATCGAATAAACCTGTGAGTAGACTTATGTGCTTGACCTAACTTTCGATGACGTCAGCAGTAGATACACACGGTGGACGAACATGAGGGGCGAAGGTCGGACTGGTTCCAGATTCCCGGTAAGTTTCAACTTTTGTTTATCGTAAGTAAGCATCGTATAATAATTCGTTTTTGTTGTCAATGGTTCACACTGTATCTAGTAAATAAGATTGATAAGTTTCAGTGTCATTCGTAAACGTTCTCTCTGCGCAGGCGTGAAAAACCGTTAACCGGACGAACTTTGGGGTGCCCATGGATAGACACATATATAACCATTTTATCCCTGGTTTGAAAATTTTTATTTTTAACGGATTTTCTTTTTCTTTTTGTAACGTAATCGTTACGTTTTTGTACTTGCGGACTAAAATGTCATAGATCATGAAACACTTGGGTACATCGTGACAAGGTGTCGGGATATACCTATATACCTTTGGTATCTTCCCTACGACTAGCCAATTTTCAACGTTTCCCAAGCTTGTTATGTTGTGATTGAGTTTTTTGTATTTGGTGCGTATTGTCACGCGGATAGCGGTACAATATGAATAACGTCATCCGTGATAGGGTCAATAATTATATTAGAGACAAAATGTGTATTGAGTGAACAGGTGGTACGATAAAACAAGTTAAAAATTCAGATAACAAAAATGCGAAATGATTTTTTGAAGACATGTAAAATTTGAAATAACACCAACAACCAAGGTATATAGGAGTAGACATTGGTTAACACTGTGCATATCACTGTTTCTATATCTGATTGCTTGTTGCATTTCAGCTAGACGTATGACTCTTGTATACATGTACTTACTAGTACTTGTTAATTGCACTCTAAAACTATAGTCATTGAACTGTTATCTTTGTGCGAGGTCTATTATACATTAACGTGCTAGTCTTTGGGGTGTCGTCACCTTTTGAACGTGTTTAGCTGGTCATTGAGCTAGTTTCACCATGAAGATGTTTGCTGTATTTAATCTAACTACTAATTTATCATCTTTAAGATAGTTCAATGTAGTGACAATATCAAATATAATATCAATTATTATGTTTTTATCTCCAACATGAATTGTATTAACTAATAAATATGACCGGATACCACTCGCATCGATTTTCATGACCGGAAGAGGGTTAAAAGGTTTGACTTTATGGCGATATGCCTGTGTACGGTAAACACCTTACCGGTGGACTTTTGACATTGCTGAGAGCATCGGCAGTAATAGATTGTTGGCTAATTCAATTAAACCTGAAAAGAAATGAACAACTTAAAGCTCCTATTTCGGTAAGATATTCTCATGCCATTTCTTGATATTTCAAACTTTAATAAAATACGGAGTACCAAGCGTAACGTTCAAGATAAACAGTCGATAGCCACGGTGTTAATGTTGTTTACGATAAACAGTCGATAGCCACGGTGTTAATGTTGTTCACGATAAACAGTCGAAAGCCACGGTGTTAATGTAGTTCACGATAAACAGTCGATAGCCACGGTGTTAATGTTGTTCACGATAAATAGTCGATAGCCACGGTGTTAATGTAGTTCACGATAAACAGTCGATAGCCGCGGTGTTAATGTTGTTCACGATAAACAGTCGATAGCCACGGTGTTAATGTTGTTCACGATAAACAGTCGATAGCCATGGTGTTAATGTAGTTCACGATAAACAGTCGATAGCCAGGGTATTAATGTTGTTCACGATAAACAGTCGATAGCCACGGTGTTAATGTAGTTCACGATAAACAGTCGATAGCCACGGTGTTAATGTTGTTCACGATAAACAGTCGATAGCCACGGTGTTAATGTTGTTCACGATAAACAGTCGATACCCATGGTGTTAATGTAGTTCACGATAAACAGTCGATAGCCACGGTGTTAATGTTGTTCACGATAAATAGTCGATAGCCATGGTGTTAATGTATTTATTATTGATGTGTCTGCAGAAAGTTTTAAAGAAGTGATTAACTGACGAGTAATACCACAATAATCTTATTTTATGGAAAATTCTGAATTCCCAAGATAAATTGTAATGTTCGACTTATATTTTCTAATTAGTTGAGAAACCATTATGTACACAGATTTAAGGATATTAACGTAGCATTAATATGTAGATTAGTAGAAGGACGAACACATAATCCTACTTTATGAAATAGTACAATGATATCGATGATTTATATTTAGTAATGAATTGATTGTGATAAGCAACCTATTTTTTTTTTTTATTTATCACAAAAGTATTATTAATATACATATATAATAAACTACTTTAAGACAACATCACAAGAGAAGTAATGAATATAAATAGACATATGAGGCGATAACAATGTTGTTGCTGTGTTTCCTCATTACACAGTCACGTATCAATGAGGAGGATACGTCCTGAAGTGCACGTCAACCGTTCCTTACTTACATGTAATTCTTTTTACCACTGGTCAAAAAACGCAACATCTGTTACAAAAGAATGTTTAAACAGTGATGAGTCAACCATTCCGGAAATTTAACAAAACGAACAGTCAACTCTCACATCAAATCATTGAACGTATCAAAAAGATCACGACATATACATCTTTAGTATTTTCGGATCCCAAGACCGAATCCAGATTAAATAGTCAGGGCGCAACTGATTTTTCCCAACATAGATTGACATATTTAACTTTCTCAAATGATATCTAGAATGAAGAGTGAACAACGTGAGATATAATCAATACTTTGATTTGTCGACTGCAGTTTGAAACTGTTCCGAGAGTGTATTAGTTTTGTATACTTTTCAACAAGGATTGATATCTACTGATAAACTTATAAAATATTAGATGCAACGTTTCTCAAAACATTCTTCTTTAATAGTTTATTACTCAGAAGACAGTGGCGCAAAAAGTCTTAATGCAAACTGCAAGCTCGCGCATACCGTATGAATTGTAAAATACAAACCATTCACGTATGGGCCGGGCTAGTGTATTCTCCTCCATATATGTATGGGCTAGTGTATTCTCCTCCATGCACGTATGGGCTAGCGTATTCTCTTCGGGTAAGGTTGATAGTGGGTTCGATTGGTAATCACGTAGTACTTAGCAGTAAGAGAAAAAACTGGTTGGCTCGGGGGTCAGTGGTTGGCTCGGGGGTCACTGGTTGGCTCGGGGTCAGGGTAATGTGTTTGAATGGTGTAATATGTCTATCTGTGAAATGTTGTTTCAGTAAGGTACACACTATACAAACGTTTTTAGTCTGAATTTTGATCCAAATCAAAACAGTTTCATCGTCATTATCTCACTAAACACGCTTCTTGTATAAAGTGATCTAAATACTCTTTCTAAGGGAGTCATTTTGTTCATACTGGTCGAACCTTGAACTATATAGACGTACATGTTTTACTGTACTTCGTATACAAACTGAATATTTGTTGTAATGTAATATATCTTGGTGAGTTCATTATTTCGATGACAATTGAAAAATGAATTATCCTTTGCTTACAAGGATTGTATCTGTATTTTCTTTCTTTGCTACAATGTCTTATCGTTTTGTCATAACCAATTGACATCATCTTTATATATAGCTTGAACATGTGCATTTGTTGGCGCTTTTATATGTCTGTTTGTTCAGCTTGTTATTGATGATGCAATTTCTTTGATTTTTTTGCTGAGGTGAATAACCTCAGAGCTTGGTCACTTACTGAGAAAATATCCATAAATAGTTTTGCCATGTAAATACACCGTTTATTTTAACATGGGGAGTATGATATTTCCATGATATAACATCATGTGTCATACCGCTGGTATTTGATTATCTTGACTATTTTTGACTGAGTAGTTATGAAAGAAAAACAGTTCTTTGAAATATTTTTGTTGTCGACTGACAATGTTAAAGATTAAAATATATCTCTGCATGGTTAAGAAAGTTTGCAGATAGATACCAAATGTGTATCCATAAGTGCATGGTTAAGAAATGCTTGCAGATAGATACCAAAGGTGTATTCATAAGCTGCAAATCGAAGGACAGACCACACATTGACAAAAAGAAAAAGGACAAAGGTACAAACAGCCATCTGCAAAATATTACATAGAAAACAAAAGTTTCTGCTCAACATGTGGCACCCGTCGTGTTACTCTTGTTACAAACCCGGTGATTAGTCAGGAATGAAAAAAGGGTTGGATTGTGATTACGACAAACGGAACATATCCGTAGTCATTTGTGCAAAGATACTCCGTTAACCAAGTCATGGTCGCGACCGTAAAAATGTCGAAGTGATGACATCAACTTTACCACTAGGAACCCTTGGTTCAGTAGCTTCCTTGTTAGCAGCAACCCTCTATCAGGGAAAACAATATAGGAATCACAATCTCTGGAATATCGGATCAACTGATGCATATGCAGGTGTTGCTGAAATGTTGCTTCAATATCAATGGAAAGTTCACAATGGGAACATTGAAATCATCTATTTTATCATAAAGTTAAATTTCTAGCTGTAGGTCAAGGTATGAAGGAGACCTAGCTTTATATGTGGTATTCTTCTAGGTGTAGGTCAAGGTATGAAGCAGACCTAGCTTTATCTGTGGTATTCTTTATTCCAAGCTCAATGAGACAGATGCGATCATCCACATCACCAAATATTCTATAATTTAGTGAAAGGACGTTATCTATATAGCGGAACGTGTAGTTATAGGTTCGGGATAGCTTATTTTCGCTTTTCTTCTAAAACCCTGCATGAAGTCTAGATAATGTGTATATGTCAGGTTATGTATTACCTGCTGGTATCAATTTTCTGCTCTATAATGTCTGTCTGTTGACGGTTGACATGTCAATGTGACGTGTGTAATGCATCTGATAATGCTACTAAATAATTACGTTAGAAAAGCGATAATCTCTTATTTGACTTTATTTAACTAAATGAAACAGCATACCTGTGAATCTACCATCCATCATGGGACCCAGTATGTATAAATCTAAATTAATTCTTCATCTATGTCTGGGTCATCTCTGCTGTTTCTAATTCATTGCTTCAGCTTTCGAGAATTAGTTTGTAGGCAGACGAAATGCAAGTTCTACTAACATTAGATATGCCACATCGGGTTTGTAGTTGTTACACTTGGTTAAGGAACAAATTTAAAATGACATGATTTCTTCACACGACAAAAGTCTGAAAGCACGAATTTAATGCAATTTGTTCTTTTATATTGATTTAATGTATCGACGAAGAAGAATTCGCCTACACCAAATTTCAGCAAATTAAACAATGAATAATTAGTGTGATTTGTAATACAGGAATAAATTGTATTTGTTTTGTTTTTATATGAAATATAGAAGTGTAATGCATGATATGTTTTCTTACTGTGTCAAAAATAAATAATGATTTGTTATGATATATTCGGTAATCATCATGATTTACCGTTCGTTATTTCTATTTTTTTTCACAACGTGATCTCTTTTATTCAGATGCTTGTTACAACTATTGGTTTCGTGAGATCCAGCATTGCTTCAGATATGCAGACATTGAAGTAAATCTCATTTTGTCATTGGTCAATTTAACCAGTATTTTGTGCTACTAGCCAAAGTAATCAGTATTTGTGCTACTTGTCAGCTTAACTAGTTATTTGTACTATTGGTCAATTCAATCAGCTTCTTGTGCTACTGACCAGTTTAACTAGTAATTTGTGATACTGGTCAATTCAGCCAGTGTTTGTAGAAGTGTACACAAACAAACAGTAAGACACACACAAACAGCAAAATAATCAGGTGTACAAATTATTCGTCGATACCTCATTTGATCAACAACTGCAACAGCCAACGACAAATGTCAATGGCAATTGATCGGTGTGGTTCCACATATTGTATGTCTATGTAAACATTTTACTATAGTGGTTCGAATTCACGGTTGTGATGTTAGACTAGTGGTTGGATGTAAACGACTTTACCCTTGGGTCACCCTGAATTGTATAAATGTATAAGCTTACCAGTGGTTGCATTTGTTTTTATTCATAATTTACAAATATTTAATCTACTCTGAAAAACCAATATATCTAATCTTTTAAATCTAAATAATGGCTAAATTGTAAATTTGATATTTGCAAAATATTAGATTTTTAGGATGTTCATATTTTTTTCTTTTATCACGCTTCATTCGTTATGTGAGGAAAACAACATGCTGTCAGTCATTGTTTCTTTATACATGCAAAAACAATACCCACAATGCACAGGAAAGTTATTTTAATTATAAAAGTGCAAAATAAAACTTTTTCTGACATAAATTTTTTTCGCTTTAACATTTCTCCTGTGTTTGCTAAATAATAGAATAATTAGCGCAATTATTTCATAATTTCTAGAACTATTTGAATTGAAATAGGTAATTATAATAGATATAAGAAAAATAATCAAAAACCATATACAATGTACATTAAAATATTGTCGTGAGTGAGAAATTCGAAGATACCAGAAGTTGTAAATCGAAGAAGTACAGAACATTCCATGGATGAAAGCAAATGGACTAACAGACAAACAAGACACTACAAATGCAACTTATGATTGAACACCACGAACACCAAAAGAACGCAGGAGATAAACTCTGGTGATCCGGATGTGTCCCTGCTCTACTACTAGCCCCCGTAGTGTTACTCTTGTTGAAAATCCACTGATATGTCATGAAATAGGAAAGGATGACTGCTTTGTGTTTACAACACAGATACATATTATGTATTCTCCAAAGGTTAAACAAGTCATGATAGGTACCATGCGACTGTCGAAGTGATGAACTCAACCTAATCACTCGACCCTTGGTACAATAGCTACTTTGTTAGCAGTAACTCTCTATCTAGATAGTCATGATAGGAAGTACAAGCTCTTAAATGTCGTATTAATTAAAAGATGTATACTCTAGGAGATCTTTGAATATTGCTACAAATAATTGGAAAGTTCACAATGGGAAAATTGAAATCATCTCTTTTTTTACATAAAATTTCGTTCTTATCCGGCTCTCACTATCTATTTTTAGGTGAGGTCAAGGTATAAAGGAGACCTAGCTGTATCTACAGTGTTCTTTATATCAAGTTCAATAAGATAGAGTGTTTAACGCCAAATGACAAATCGTGTAGCTATATCAAAGCGAGAACAAGTAGATGATGCCAAGTGTCAAACTAGTAATCATCAGCATATTAAACGATCTTAGATTTTGTGAAGAGTTTTTTTTATCCTATAGTGAATTCAACATCTATATTCCTCTAATATACAATAAATCATGTAAGCTTAATCTTAATCCGAACAAATGCGTTTAATTCAAATACAATTCTCCATTATTTTTTTTTGATAACACCACAATATTTGTCATCAGAGAAATCAGACTCGATATCATGTCTATAGACTACAGAATACTTTTAATCTTTTACTGTCCAACTATAAACAAGACATTCCCAATTTAAAGAAAAGACTGGGGATAATTGAGGTGTCATGATTCAAAAGAAGATATTATCTTGATGTCAAAATAACTGCCACTGAAATTAGCTGTATGTATGTCACCTTTGATGTTTAAACAGTGTTCTTTTCTTAAAGGTGGGTTTATTTTTGCGGACACATTGTCTGTTGTGACAGCAACATAATAATCCATACCGAAGAAAATAAATTGGACTTCAATATTTATTGAAAGTTGTTTGCTTTCATTAATAGTATAATAAATGATACTAGATTACCCTTCTGAAAGTTTTCATGTTTATTTTTATTCAATCTGAAAGATAACTGATGGCGTTGTGAGCAAAAATCTGTAGATTATACCTACCATAATGAAAACAGCACTAAGGACAATCCCTCTGAAAATGATTGAATATATTACGATAGAAAATATTTACAGTCCTGTCAAAGAAGATAGGTTTAGGGATATAACATTCATTCTGTTCTTAGATTTAATTGGTTCTTTGAAGGCAGCTATTGAAGTCACAAAACGATACTACAAACAGGAGTAAATAATTCATGAAAAATTACATTGTAAACACATTTATTTTAATTAGGAAGATAATATCATTATATAAAGATGAAAAAAGTATTCGTAGAGGACATATGACTATTTTGATTTTTTTTCAAACAGTGAGAGTGTAAATAAACATTAGAGAATACCGAAGGTTCAATCAAAAATGGACATTCCAGAGAAATTGGCCACATAAGGTGCACAAGAC
>MJUT01024965.1:302152-319966 GCA_002080005.1 Gigantidas platifrons
AAAAAAAAAAAAAATTGTCAAAGGCAAATGAAGCCTACGTCTTTAAAAGTTTTAAATATGATTTTGGGTGTATTTGGACCCCAGCTTTGCAGCGAATACCCCCATATTTATGGCGGTTGACTGTGTAACCAATGAATTGCTTCCACTGTCAATTTGGCAGAATTCGCTGCATTTAATACATTTCCTTAGGTTATTATTATTATTAATACATTAACAATGTAAGGGCTTTCGGACCATCACCTGTGTTCCCACGGTGATCCAATATTTCTTTTGATTTAGTTACCATCTGCAGGTAACCACATGTATTTGTCATTTACCATAATCTGTGGTGATATGTGACAATACAATCGCGATCTGCGATAATCTCATATATTGGACAATTTATTAATTATCAGTGACAGTGCAATCGCGATCTGCGATCACTTCATATATTGGACCGTTTATTATTTATCATTTACAGTGCAATCGCGATCTGCGATCACTTCATATATTTGACAATTTATTATTTATCACTTACAGTGCAATCGCGATCTGCGATCACTTCATATATTGGACAATTTATTATTTATCATTTACAGTGCAATCGCGATCTGCGATTACTTCATATATTGGACAATTTATTATTTATCATTTACAGTACAATCGCGATCTGCGATTTGCCATTTACCTTGTATATTGTAAATTTTCAAGTTTATATGAAAGCTGTGGCCAAATACTGCCAAAGAAGTTGTTTGTTTTTATTTAAGCATCTGTGATAATCAGTTTGCAAACCTAACATGGCTTCAACGACATTTTGAAAATAATAAATCGGCAAAATAGTTAAACTACTTTTCGCTTATGGATTTTTGGATTTTTCTATGCCAAGATTTTTATGATATAGTTTTGGTTATTGATGAAATGAGTCTGTTACATTGTCGTTAGAATGTTGAAAAATAATAACATTTTTTATGTACTATATACAATGATATGTGCACTTTGCAATGGTCGTCCTCACTATTCAATGGGGCTATTTTTGAGAACAAGAGCAAAGATAATTTATGTATTTATAACCCAATGGTTTAGTGAAGATCGTGGTTATTCTTTTATTTATTATTGTGTTGACCACAAACACAAGATCCCACGAATACATCGTCGTAGTTTAAACTGTTTATCATTCTGCTGTCCACAGAGTACAATGCCTCATAAAAATGGCAACTCATTTTAAACTGTTTATCATTGTGTTGTCCACAAGTACAATGCCTAAAAAAATGGCAACTCATTTTAAACTGTTTATCATTGTGTTGTCCACAAGTACAATGCCTCATAAAAATGGCAACTCATTTTAAACTGTTTATCATTGTGTTGTCCACAAGTACAATGCCTCATAAAAATGGCAACTAATTTTAAATTGGTTATCAATGTGTACAATGCCTCACGAAAATATCGTTTAACCATAAACTTTATCCGTGTGTTGTCTATTAACAAAATATCTCACAATTATATCGTCTAATATTTATCATTGTGCTTTACTTCAATGCTGTGTGTAGGGTCTACTGCAAACAACAGGATTATCAGAAATTCCTTGAAAGCTAGAATGATTTTCTATATGACTGATAGTCAGTCTCTGTAGGGGACATTGCATTACAGAAACTCATTTAACAAAATACAAATGGTGACAGGAATTTAGCCAGGACAATCATATTTCAAATATATCATTTCATACATATAGATAAGATGAAAAATACCAGACTTATTAAGTAAAAGCACCCAAGGGGTCAAAATATTATTAACATTCTCATTCATGAAGGAAATTGACTGATCAAATTTAATGTCCGCAAGTTACATTAAAATTGAACAAAAAAACATAAGACGTCTGCAGATTTAATGATTTCGCCAAAGGGTGCAATCGTATTTACACTATGTCTTGACATTTTCTGGGAATTCAAGTACCTTCAAACTATATAACATTTTTTGCAACAATAAGAGATGTTAATACCAGCCAATCCTGCAAGTCCCTACAATTATAAAATTGAGACTATTTAGAAATCCCCTACAGCATATACGGGAGTGTAACAGGATTGATAAAAACGGCCAAATGAAAGGATGAAATGTTAAAGTACTTTTATATCAGATTGACATATTTAATTCATATTTTTCATAACCATGTCATCTGAAATGATTATTGTTCAGATTCTTAACTATGACAATCAAAATATAGGAACGGATTAATGGTAAAATAAATCTATATATATGTGTGTGTGTGTGTGTTATGGTTGGAGGGGGGTTGCTCTTTGACGTCCACGGAGCAATTTGTCAGCTATATCAACACGGGAACAAGTTACTCTTTTATTAGATGATGATGATGCATGTTCTGTGCTAGACCTCCCCGATAAATGATGATAGTTTCATTAAAATTACGGATAGATCGAGACTTCAGTAGGTATCCATTTTATGAATAAGATTTTTGAAAATAAAAAGGATATAACTCAATCAAATTGATTGTTCAAGGATACCAATAGCCGTAAATAAAGTCTTCTCTCAAAGACATTTATGGTCCTCATCATGAATTGGTCGACCTTTATGTCAATTCCTAGTGTCAGCTGCTTGTGCAATGTCTACAATGTAATCATAACAACCGTGACCTCTGTGACCCAGTTTGTTCTATATATAGATTTTGTAAATGAGGATGTAACGACACTTTCCTTGTATTGAGCCAGAGAACCTTTCTTACTAGAACCACGTGATCATTTTCATTTATTGTATTTATTCATGTTAAATATGTAATGTTAGGTATTGTGGTGTGTCCAGACATATTTCTGGAAAATAAAGATGAACGTTTCGTTATTTCTATTAGTTTTGTTATGTTTAGTACTTTGTCTAAGGAATTAACGATAGATCTATCTCGGGAAATTTTGTTTTGCAGCTTTCGGTCTGAATATGCATGTTAAATATTCGCTGTGTTGTAATTTTGCTTTTGACAAATACCACTATGTACAAACTGACCCGGCAAAAAATGTTTGGACTCGTGCATATCTAATTCCGGAACGGAACCGGGCTGTAAGAAGGCAAGAAGAAGGTAAGAATTCTGTTTATTTATTTGTTTTTTGCATGAACTTGGGGGAAATAAATGCTTTATTAACCATTTCCTGCTGTCAGATGAAACATTTTGGCTATGTCATCGTATATTAATTGAGAAATAAGCGATAATGTGCCGCAAAATCACGATCAGCGTGACCCCAACCCCGAATTTCGCTCAGTTTCTCTTCGAATTGCTCACATTGAATGGAACGAAATGTATTGAAGGAACGATTGATGAATAAAGATGACAAGAATCGTCACTTTGTGCTTTTAATTATTGATATAAGTAAGCACGGGGCGAAAGAAATGGGTCATGTCAAGATGGCAGAACCCGGTTTCGTGAATGATGTTTACAGCATATGACCCGGTTTTGTTCCAAAAAAATTTACGAACAAACAGGAACCGTTTTCGTCAAATAAACATACTAAAGAGTATGTGTGTTACTGACGTGCTAACCTAAAGATTTATGAACAATTTATACTAAACATTTACGAGAAACACAATGCCTGTTAGGTGTCAAAAGTATACTTTTGATGCGTATCAGGCATTGTGTTTATTGTCAATTTTAGTATCCAAAACTGTAATAGATTGAATATTTTATTCTTTGGTATATATATCATGCATTGAAACTCAGTGCCATAAAAAAAATTGGATATTGTTATTATAATTTGATACAATGAATATCCCAGACTCTGAGATACCAGATTCACGAACATTTTACTTTTTAACGCTTTTGGTCCAGTTTTACATTATATGTTATTCCGGTCTTAGACAGGGTATATAATGTCACATTCACGGATTATGATTTGTCTATGACCGGAATAACTATTATATTATAGCTCACATCTTCATATTGAAGGAAGAAAAGAAAAACAAAAACAAAAAACGATGCCAGTGCCGTATGGAAACGCCAAACTAATTTGGAATTTTCGATACATAATTTTTTATCGAAGAGAAAGAGAAAAATTTTGCATGACTTTTATGCTTTGTAATTCAAATTAAATATCAGTTAAAAACAGAACTTGGTTTTCTATAATGCTAAAAGTATAATGTCTTAACGATATACCGTTTCTAAAATACTGCATTCTTTCGACTTGTGACGTTATATATATCATCATCATCATATTTTTATAAACCGGGAATGTCACATTACATACCCTGTTTGATATCTGAATAACAGATATAAATTTTTATTACGGATTTAACCATTGTTTTTTTTTTAAATACAGAACCCAACTGTATTGAATATATTTGCGTCTTTTATTTTCATTTTTCGTATTTCTAGATGTCCCTTTCCGTACCTCTGACATGCTTTCTTCGATGACGTCAAAATATTTATCACGTCATTGCTCTTGAAACGTTTTGTTTATTATGATGTTCATCACGTTGTGGTACAGCCGTGGAACATAGGAGTTTGCTGAATCGATCAGGTATTTGTGACGGAATTATATGTTGTAATATTTTTTTGTTCATAAAGCCGTTTTGAGTATAAAAACAACATTTAATTTGGTAAAAATACATGTATTTTTCCGTATTATGCTATTGATTCAGTGAAGCGGAATTTTTTGTCGTCCATGTTGTTATCGTTTTTGGGAGACTGAAATATACAGGGGCCCCTCGACGGGATAGAAATATGTCTTATGTATACGGCTACAGACGTATACATAGCTTGATGTATACGGCTTGTTATCCAATCAGAATCTTTACATTTTTATGCGAGCTATAATATTAGTGTATAACTAGATATACAACCAGACAACGTCATGTTAATCTACAATCTTAGTTATGTTCTTATCGTTTAAGTGATGTACACTTTCTTTGTATGTTTTGTTTTATTTGTAGGGTAATAACAAACATGGGAAGCCCTTTACCTTACCACTGTTAGTACTGCAATGCGACCTTTGCACGACTCGATCAAATGAAAAAGCACTCAACAGAAATCCACAGCCACCATTGTTTATACTGTGATACAACATTTCCACAATTTGATGACTTAATAAAACATTCTAGAGAAAATCACCCGTACCATTGTTATTACTGCAAAACAACCTTCGTCCTATTTGAAGAAGTAATAAAACACTCGACGGAAAACCACGGCTCACTAATGCTGAAAGTTAAATACCTTGAACTGAATCCATCTAGTGGACATTATGGTTACACAAGCCATAATTTCAATGTTATTCCAGAGAAAATAAAGGCTTTGGGACAAAAAATACAAACAGACTGTACAAGTAATGCATTGACAATACACATTTTTTTTGGAACAAAACCGGGTCATCATGCTGTAAACATCATTCACGAAACCGGGTCCTGCCATCTTGACATGATCCATTTCTTTCGCCCCGTGCTTACTTATATCAATAATTAAAAGCACAAAGTGACGATTCTTGTCATCTTTATTCATCAATCATTCCTTCAATACATTTCGTTCCATTCAATGTGAGCAATTCAAAGAGAAACTGAGCGAAATTCGGGGTAAAGGTCACGCTGATCGTCATTTTGCGGCACATTATCGCTCATTTCTCAATTAATATACGATGACATAGCCATAATGGTTCATCTGACAGCAGGAAATGGTTAATAAAGCATTTATTTCCCCCAAGTTCATGCAAAAAACAAATAAATAAACAGAATTCTTACCTTCTTCTTGCCTTCTTACAGTCCGGTTCCGTTCCGGAATTAGATATGCACGAGTCCAAACATTTTTTGCAGGTCAGTTTGTACACAGTGAATACCTATGTGAAAATTTCTCTGTCGAGTTTTATGCTTCGTATGTTAATTTAGATGTAAAGATTTCCACTGCGATATTCGCATGCCAATTACATTCGTGATGCAATAACCACATAGGCGTCTAGTACGGAGAAGGAAAACGCTTTCTAAGCACCATGTCTTGCTCTCGATATTTTTGCGTTCGTACTGTCTAATATTTTGCAATATTATTAATTTTCAATTTTAATCGTATTTTTATTTGTATTGTTTCCTTTATCTATTCATGCAATAATTAATACATTTTTAAATCAAATGACTTTCAATATTTTTACTGATAAATAATCTTGCAATATAGGGGTTATGAGAAAACGAAGATATCTAATATATTCCACACGACGTGTTTCTGTAATAACATGAATAAAGTATAGTCCAAGTCAAAAACATTTAAAGCCAAATAATTTTAAAGAAAAGTGTTTGGGGCATGAAAACCAAACAGGATATCCAAAATATGGTAATGTTGCCATTCTTGATTACCCCTTGGGTTTCTCTAACGTTTATTAATATATGTCTAAGGAAGATGTATTTTAGTTTTAATAACAACCAAACTGTATTATTCTGAATTGACGAAAATGTGTAAATTATGAATTACGATGATTCAATTATTGCTACTGACTTGTGGATTTTAATAGTTGCATTGCTTCAATGTTGTATTTCAATCAAGACACTAGTATGTTTGACGACAAAGTAAAATTAAAACTGGCATTTTCTCTTAAATGGTATTTGTTGTTTTTCTCCATATATTTCAACTTCACAATACATTGCATTTAAATTAGGTTTTCTATATTGAATGTGTCATTGGTAGAATGAAGAATTCAGCTGTTTAAAATTTCTTTATAAATCTCTAGATAGTTAGACTAATTGAAAGTTTCTGTCGTTCTTATTCATTCTTTAAAAAAAAACCATAGAGACGACATTGGAATATAAACAGTATCGAAGACAGAAAATTTGATTAAGTCTTTTTATTCATTCAAATCTGTTCATTCATGTTCAATTTTCGATGGTTCTTCTAAATACATTTTTTTTAATAAAGAAAGCAATCAATATCTATATAATTTCCATGTTTTGAATGATTAAATGATTTGTGTTTTTCTTAAGATAAAACTAGAATTCAATTCGGTTGTTTCGAATCATGTCAATTCCGACCACGTTCCGTCTTTTTCGTGTCTTGACGTCTGAACAAATTGGCAGGCGACTTCCGGTGTTTACGCTATTACTGTGACAACGTCAGCATATCATAGTCGTAGATGCGGTAGATTATAAGTAATTGTAATATGGAGACGCCAAGGAAACCGCTGAATAAATACTGGTGTTCGGTACCCCACTATCTGTCTTATGTAAGAAATATATACATAAAGGCAGATAGTTTTCCTTTCATGATGCTGACAGCCGCAAATAAAGAAAGAAAACAAATTTAATTTTAAAGAATTATTTATCTCTGCGTTGAAGTCTTTGTTACAAATAAAATAATTTAATTGATATCTGTCTTTTACAGAAAATGTTAAGATATTTTTAACTTGAGAATCGAACGTTAAAACGGCACATATCGATTGGAGTTTTTGTTGTGTACATTGACACCGGAAACTCAGGACCAGCAGTTCCATCGAAATCACATGATCTGGCAGACGAAAATAACAAAATTTTGACGGAATGGAAATGATTCGAAACAACCGAATTAGAATGTAATAAGAAGAAGCCGATTAAAATGCAGATACATGACACTTACAGAAACCTGCTTTTCGATTACGTTGCATTTAAAATAAAACAAGAATCAGTATATGAAATAAAAGAGAAAAAAATATTAATCAAATCTTAGAAGCAGTGAACAACATTCTATACCGTTATGAGGATTTACTACCTATATATACTAATCAATGAAATAGTTAGTATAAGTTAAGAAAGTACATTTGAAGTGCTGCGATTCTTGAAAGGTATATTAATACACAGAATGTACTCACTTCAGAATAAGTTTTCGATAAAATAAACTACCGACTCGACTACAAAATAACAACAATACCAACATAAATGTCACACAAGACATGACTACAAATGTCATTCAACAGAGCAAAACCTCACACAATACAAACTCCCTGAAACATCGAGAGGTAGGTTATGTGCTCAGGAAGTGTTATAATCTACTGTATTCAACAGAGCAAAACCTCACACAATACAAACTCCCTGAAACACCAAGAGGTATGTCAGGTGCTCAGGAAGTGTTATAATCTACTGTATTCAACAGAGCAAAACCTCTCACAATACAAGCTCCCTGAAACACCGAGAGGTAGGTCAGGTGCTCAGGAAGTGTTATAATCTACTGTATTCAACAGAGCAAAACCTCACACAATACAAACTCCCTGAAACACCGAGAGGTATGTCAGGTGCTCAGGAAGTGTTATAATCTACTGTATTCAACAGAGCAAAACCTCGCACAATACAAGCTCCCTGAAACACCGAGAGGTAGATCAGGTGCTCAGGAAGTGTTATAATCTACTGTGACCATAATGATAGATGCCATGAAGTTCTAACTCTAAGAACCAGGAATGAAAATATAAATTCTCAAGATTCATGTGCAGCATAATCAACAGATCAATTATGTTGATTGGACAATAAATTAGGGTCTGTCGTGTTCGTGATCGCATGATTGTTGGGTTTGAAACTATCTATGCAATCAGTGCCTATCACCACTAACATTGTGAGTTTGAATCCTGAACAGGCGAGATGTACTCGATACAACATTATGTGATAACTAAAGTTTGTCAATGACTTACGATTTTCTCTGGGTCCACCAATAAAACTGACAGCCACGATATAACTGAAATATTGTCGAAAGTGGTGTTAAGTACAATAAACCAAACCACAGTAAAGGTAACAGAATAGGTATGAATATATTAGCGCATATACAAAACATATAAGTTGATTGAGATAAAACAATTATTTATATTTGTATATTTTATATCCAATATCATTTCAGCTATTTGCAACAATGTTACAATGAAAATACATGTCACCACGAATGAAATCAGTAAAGCCAATATAACGATTTTTTATATATTTCACCTTCAAATGATATAGTGCATAACTATACAGTAAGATGTCAACATGGCCAAAAGACGATCTCCATATCAGTTGATATTCGTGTCGTTTACAAGTGGCAAGACATGTGTCACTACTGGAGCAGGAACTGTATAACCTTCCGGAACACCTGATGTCACCTCCAGTCTTTAGTCAGGTTCGTGGTGCTCACTGTTTAATTTTCTATGCTTTGTCCGTCATTGTTTGTCTTTTTATCATTTTCCTATTTGGTCATTGGATTGTATTTCCTTCGAATTACGACTTCCGATTATTACCCAATTGGTATCTTCAAACTTTTTAATGAACTACTAGTATTATACAATTAAATATCAGGCGATTAAGAAAAGAGCATGCATTGAGTTTTATCTTATATAGAAACATATAAAATATCGGAAAATATCGGAAAGTAAAACGTATAACACAGAAGGAAACTAGACAATCGCATTGGAATTATGTAAATAATATAATGGAAAAATCAATGGAAGAAGGGAACAATAAGAGCTTCTGGAAATACATTAAAAGCCGCAAGAAAGATAACATCGGAGTGGCCGGAATAAAAGAAAACGGAGTCTTACATCAGAATAGTGAAACAAAAGCCAACCTACTAAATAAACAATTTCAGTCCGTGTTCACGAAGGAAGACCCGAAAGAAAAACTACCAACATTACCACAATCAAATTATCCGTCCATCTCAGATATAATCATCAACATTGAAGGGATAGAAAAACTATTGAAAAATATTAACATCAGCAAAGCCAGTGGCCCGGATAACATCCCAAATTGGATATTAAAAAACTGTGCATATGAAATAGCTCCATGCATTGCAAACATATTCCAGCTTAGTTTAGATACAGGTACTTTATTTACCATATGACTGGAGGGATGCAAATATATCCCCTGTATTCAAAAAAGGAGACAGGCACACAGCTAGCAACTACAGACCGATCTCATTGACAAGTGTCTTGTGTAAAACTCTTGAACATATTATCTGCCGTCACATCCTACAACATCTGGAACGATATAACATCTTAACTTCTCTGCAACATGGCTTCAGATCAGGACACTCATGCGAAAGCCAGCTTGTAATCACCATGCATGACATAATGATGACATTTGACCTTAAATCACAAACTGATCTTGTGATACTGGACTTTAGTAAAGCCTTTGATACTGTGCCTCATAAAAAGTTACTGCACAAACTAAACAGCTATAGCATAAATGGAAACACTCACAAATGGATAGGACAATTTTTGACAGCTATGAAACAACAAGTCGTTATTGATGGAGAAAGATCAAGACCATGCTCTGTAGATTCCGGAGTCCCACAAGGAACGGTCCTGGGACCGCTCCTCTTTCTCTGCCATATAAATGACTTGCCATCTTGTGTGACATCCCAAGTGAGATTATTCGCAGATGACTGCTTACTGTATCGTTCGATCAAATCCATCAATGATCAAATACAGCTACAACAAGATCTACAGTCACTCGAAAAGTGGGCAACTACATGGGGTATGAGGTTTAATGCAACCAAGTGCTACCTTATGAGAATCAACAGATCTAAGAACCCTTTGACTTTTGACTACACACTTGATAACCACAACTTAGAAAAAGTAATTGAAAATCCGTATTTGGGCATCACTATCAGCGATAACTTGAAATGGAATACTCATATCAACAAAATATCCAACAAAGCATCACAAATTTTAGGCTTCATTCGACGAAATCTTCGACACTGCACCAGCAACCTTAAACAAACAGCTTACATATCACTTGTCCGGTCAGTAATGGACTACTCTTGTGTTGTATGGGACCCTTACCTCAGGAAAGACATTGACAAACTAGAAAATATCCAACGACGAGCGGCCCGTTTCGTAAAAAATGATTACCGCAGGGATAGCAGCGTAACAGCCATGCTTCAGGACCTTAAGTGGCAGCCTCTAGCAGACAGACGTAGGGACCAACGATTGATCCTGCTCTACAAGATCATCAATGACCTGGTAGCAATCCCCGCCGATCAACACATTCAGCCAAACCCAAGACCCTCGAGAAATAGACACACAAAGACATTATTAATTCACACCTGTAACACTGACATTTACAAACACTCATTTATACCGCGTTCTACTATTGATTGGAATTCCTTACCTGAAGCTACAGTTACCAGCAAAACAGTGGACAGATTTAAAGCAGCTCTCCCGAAGCGCGACTAAGAACTTACATGCGCACACACCCCTGAAGGACTTTTACTCAGAATTGAGTTAATCTTCAGAAACCATACAGATACAGATATAAGGTTATCAGAAGCTTTTCTTCATCTCTAGATTTCGAATCATCTTTTTAACATTCATGCTCGGAACTAAGACAGACACAATTTACATATTATAATAAGAATTTCCATGACGTGTCTCTTTGTGTCAGACGCATTACTAACATCGGAAAATGATTTCTTAGGCTTTACACACGAAAATAGGGTAGTCATATTTGTTAATATTCGATATGACGCACAAATATGTTATATTAGGCAAATTAATATTTCCATACTATTGTGTTGCAGTGTCCCCTGCTGCCATGTCAGGAACACAGTAAAAGTAAGATTTCATGTCTCTGTCTTTTGTAAGTAACTGGTCATTCCTATCAAAAGGAAGACAAACATGCATTATTTGCCATGATATGAACTTGATCAAGGTATAATTATCATAATATTATGTATCTAATTAATGCAGTGACACCCTTTTTTTATATACAACATTGTGTGATAAAGTTTGTCGGTGGTTTTCTCCTGGTACTCCGGTTTCCTCCACCAATAAAAAATTGACCACCGCGATATAGCTGAGATATTGTTGAAAGTGACGTTAAACACCATAATCTGCAACCAATTTTGGCCTATTTTTACAGTTGTACGTACCCTAAGTAAGTAACTTATCGGTTATATGTAGAATGATATATCACATTATTGACATGATATGAAAATAATCATATCGTATCGAATTATTGATTCTACAGTGTGTATCAGACTGACGTCCTATTTCAACTTGTCATTTTTTAACGTCGATGTGTCGTATTTTGTAGCACGATATGAACATGATTATCTAATACGATTTTTTTTATTTGAGGATTTTTGTAAATGCTTTCGTTCTTTCTTAAGAGACAATCAATGATTCTCTCGGGTCAAGTTGTCATTGGGTATATTTCAGAGTGATTAGTTTTTGTCATCTGATCATTTTGTGGTAATCACTGGTGTGTTACAAGTTGTTTTCTTAAATAGTTATATTTATCAATGTAGGATAAACTGGTTTAATAAAAGTTGATTCATATGTAAAAAGAGTGTCATATTAATATCACTGTCCATAATTTACGCTTAGCCTTGTTATACCGACGGTTCTTTTCCCTAAAAGGCAACTTGCAGAAATTGTGCAGCATACATAATTTAAATGGCATGATATGGTCGTGACCCTAATCATTGAACATTATTTTTTATTCAATGTCTACTTGCCAATCAAAGTCAATAATGGATCCTTCTAACTCTTTCACGTTGTATCAAACATAACAAAGGACTCTATGATTGCTTAATGGACTGGAACTTAAAGTGTTCTAGCTAAACTATCTATGGATTTTCTCTAATGTGTAGATTTGTTAGTAAATGTGCCAGGTTGTTCAGTGTTAGATTTTGTGTAGTCATCGTTTATCTTTTATTGTATTCATTTCATATTGACTCCAAATGCAATATACACTATGTTACTATGTTTTGCCCAACCCATTGGTGAACTTCGCTTTTGGCTATCCTGTTTAGGCCCTTTGGCGATTTTTTGCTCCCGAAGACGTTTAAATTATTGGTTTTCAGATGTTTTGTACTTGATGGTTATGTCAGAAACACGTCGTGCTCACTAAATTATTGGTTTTCAGATGTTTTGTACTTGATGGTTATGTCAGAAACACGTCGTGCTCACTAAATTATTGGTTTTCAGATGTTTTGTACTTGATGGTTATGTCAGAAACACGTCGTGCTCACTAAATTATTGGTTTTCAGATGTTTTGTACTTGATTGTTATGTCAGAAACACGTCGTGCTCACTAAATTATTGGTTTTCAGATGTTTTGTACTTGATGGTTATGTCAGAAACACGTCGTGCTCACTAAATTATTGGTTTTCAGATGTTTTGTACTTGATGGTTATGTCAGAAACACGTCGTGCTCACTAAATTATTGGTTTTCAGATGTTTTGTACTTGATGGTTATGTCAGAAACACGTCGTGCTCACTAAATTATTGGTTTTCAGATGTTTTGTACTTGATGGTTATGTCAGAAACACGTCGTGCTCACTAAATTATTGGTTTTCAGATGTTTTGTACTTGATGGTTATGTCAGAAACACGTCGTGCTCACTAAATTATTGGTTTTCAGATGTTTTGTACTTGATTGTTATGTCAGAAACACGTCGTGCTCACTAAATTTGATATCTACGTTTTTGTTTCTGGTGAAGTACAGTGATCGTGATTCTGGTGAAGTACAGTGATCGTGATTCTGGTGAAGTACAGTGATCGTGATTCTGAACATTTGTAAATTCTGACATCTGGATTGTACACTGGGTTATCTATAAACTTGAGAAATTAGTCGACGATAATTGTCTTTAATTTTGTCTTATACAACCAAAGATGATTTTAAAATATATTATGCTTTCTACTTATTGATGCTCCTATGGTAACTGTGCAAGTTCTTTTTTTCTGAATGGAAATGTACACTACAAAAACAATTGTGTCTGTTTTGGAGAAACAGTTCAGTTATAACAATGTAATATGAGTTCTGCATTGAAAATGAAAAAGAATCTCGGTATAGGATATCGGAAGCTATGTATGTTATATATTTTATCAACTTTGTGAAGACATTAAATGGCCAGTGTTAGTATTTCCTTTTCAATCACTATACCATATTTAGTTGCTAAGGCGATGTTTTTGTAACATTTGTATTCATATTCATATTTTGTCAGCTGTTTCTGCATAGTATATTATGTCGATATTTCGAATTAGTTATTTTGTCAGATTGAAGGCTACATCTAATCTTCTCAAGGTCTTTCATTTCTTGAGTTACACAATATATACAAAGGTTTACTAAAGATTTATCGATTTTCATGTATACTATCAAATTGGTATATAAATTATTTCTAACATTATTTCATATTTTATATATATATCTGAATTCAGGATCAAGAAGAGTTTAAAGATACCAAATGGGTAATCAGAATCGTTATATTGAAGAAGAACAGACAAAACAATGGCCAAAAGAAAAAGTACAAAAGGACAAACAACGATCTACAAAACATACACATAAAACTGAAGATCGAGTAACACGACTAGCGCTTTTATTGTTGGTCTTCATTAGAGACCGTAATTGATGAAATAAAATCAGGCAATAAACTTTAGCAAGACCCCCAAAACAGATGAAAGTGTTATCCTTTAATTCTAACTGATAGAAAAACAAATAGTGTCCTAGTTTTCCATTCTTTCACAACAATTGTTTTTTTTTTAAATCGAAGACTGTCGCGAACACAAGGCTACATCATAATTGTATTGTTTTATCGACTTTAAATAAAACATCTTAATAACTGAACTAAAAAAATGTACGATAACAAAATCCGTTTTTAATAGAAAGTAAAATACAGTTGATGTGAACTGAAGGCAAAGTTAGTCCCAGGGGCGGATCCAGAGACTCTGTTGACGGGGGGAGGACGGGGGAGGGGGGCTCAGTTATGGAGCAATATTTTCAGTGATAGAATAAATGGAACCAACTGTAGTCCCAAAGCGGCTCTGGTGTGTAGGTCGGTAAACCTTGTTTTCATTTCATTTAGCGCATAGTCGAGAAAAGATACAGTAATTGACTTCCTAAAGTAGTCTTCGGACCCTCTGCTTCAACATTATCTCTCATTATGTGTCTCCCGCATATGCTAGGTTTTTTAACCTCTATGTCTAGCGGTTCACATATTTGAACACTCCTCTCAAAATACTGGTGGCTCAATTGTTCAACATTTGCTCTGCAGTCTAGTGAGCTCTGAACTAACGTTACGCTTTTTAAGGATATGCCTATGTCAAATGATCTCTCTTGTATTGATTTCTTAAAAGCCAGGAACATTTGAACAATAACAATGGTTACGACAAAATCAAAGTTGCAAATGGAATACAACAAAGAAGTTACATCAGCTGCTCTTGGTCTGGTGTATGTGTGTTTTGGCAGTTTTGTAAGTGCTCAAGGGTCTGAGCATTAGCAGGGAAAAAAATCTAAATTAATTTATGTCTATTTCATTTCTAATTAATTTTGATTATTTTATAATGTATTTATATTTTCATTTAGAGTTTAAAATATGATGTATTCATATATTTTCAAAACGGAAACTCATGTATTTTTTTATTTAAATACAGCAATAATTGCCTTTCATTTTATTTGTAAAAATAAATGTTATTTAAAAAAGAATTCCCTTCAAACAACCTCAATTTACAGGTGTTGGTGATTATACCTATATGCAATTGTGACACTGGACATGTTTATATAACGGTTTAAGACTATACCTGATTAATTTGTATTTTGACAATACATTCATAAAAACTTATAATAAATTTGAATATTTGACTTAGCATAATTACTTAATTACCTCTTTGAAGATTAAATTAATACAAAGAAATTAATTTGTAATATGTTTTACTTTCATCACACAGATCGAAACCATTCGATTAAAAGCCATATAGTGACGTTAAATAGCCTTGAAAATCGTATGTTAATATATGTGCTTGACTTTTTCGACGGGGTGGCTGAAGCCCCCAAAGCCCCCTGCTTAAATCTGCCACTGAGTCCTATAGTAAGATGTAAATGAACATGATAGGCTATCCAACACTACATTGTAACACTTTAATTGCTGTTCAGCATTCTGGTACTTTTTAAACCTGGAGAGAATATTGTTGTTACACGTCCATTCAATAGTTTGCTTGTATGTAAATAATTTTAATCCCTGCACTGATGACCTTATTGTAAACCAAAATAACGATATTTTATGACATATTTTTTGGCTAAATGGTAGCACTTTAAATATCAACAAATGGTATTTACGTTGATACTATTTTCAAAGATAACCATGGCATCTATATTTCACCCAACAAATGTATTTTATTTAGACTTAAAGTAATAGGTATACTTTATATAAATAGAACAATGACTTATTAGGATTCAGAATAACGTGTCCTGGTAGGGCCACATATGTCTGTAGAGGACCGTTACGTCAGAACGTTAACACTGTATATATTGCGTTCTGATCTAGTATTATGTATCCCACAATGTGTAAAATGTAATCACTATGATACAGATAAGAAATAGCTCGTTTGAGAATTTTTTTTTCTTGCGTTGTTGATATTATATTTTCCAGTGTATATGAAAAGCTAAACTTAGTGCAATGTAAATTGCTAGATTTTAACAGTTTACTTAGTATACGACGGTAATCGTCGGTAACCCATGGCTGATCGTCTGTAACCCATAGCTGATCACACTCCGATACTCTCTACTCATCATCCGTGGTCACCTAGCAAAGAAATTGTCGTAGCCGTAAATTATTTATCTCGAATCTGATTGGCTCCATTGCGCTTGGATGACGTAAATTATTTGCACTTCTACTGAAATGATTCTGAACTACTTTAGATAGTAAACAAAAACATGGTTTTATGTATGACCTACTGACCAATCGTACAATTTTGGTAATGTTATGTTTCAGTTGACTCACGGGTGACGAGTAGAAAGTATTGGAGCATCATTGGACGTGGGTTGACAACGATGTACGACCATGTGGAAACATTCTGATTGTTTGTATTTTACTCTTTTATGGAAGTGTTTGTTCATACTGTAATTTACAACGTTAGTGGTGATAAGCACTGATTGCACAGGTAGCTCTAAATCTAACTACCATACGATCACGACCACGATGGCCCCGTATAACTAGAAAGGTATTACAAGGATGAGCGTACGCTATTGTTTAGAGAATATGATATTTTTTTCTCCATGACGATATGTCTATGATATTTTTTGTAACCTTTTCTACTGCACCGCACTTGAGATTGTCTTACTTCTCCATCCATTAACGTCAAGTCATAGAAGACAAGTCGTACATACTAGATATTGACTGTACTTAAAGGAGTCGTGTTCCTTTCCATAATTCAAACATGTGATTGATTGAAACGTGTCTTGCATCAGTAATTAATATGTTCATAATAAACTTCATAAGATCTATACAATAATGGGTCTGGACATGTTATTGTAACATTCAGTATATGGAATAGTTCCAGACGCGCTCCATCAAAACCAAAGTGCTTTTTAATATTATATAAATAAGTGTACTACTTGCAGCTAGTTGCACCTCTAATGTAATCACATCCAATATTGTCTATGTAATTGACTAAACTCCAATTGCATATTGGTTCCAATATACTTAGTATATCTTCTACATTGTTCTAAAGTATATAAATAATGTGTTTTGTTCTAAAGGATATAAATAATGTGTTTTGTTCTCAAGGATATAAACAACGTGTTTTGTTCTGAAGGATATAAACAATATGTTTTCTTCTCAAGGATATAAATAATGTGTTTTGTTCTCAAGGATGTAAATAATGTGTTTTGTTCTCAAGGATATAAACAATGTGTGTTGTTCTAAAGTATATAGATAATGTGTTTTGTTCTCAAGGATATAAACAATGTGTTTTGTTCTCAAGGATATAAACAATGTGTTTTGTTCTCAAGGATATAAACAATGTGTTTTGTCCTCAGGGATATAAACAATGTGTTTTGTTCTCAAGGATAAAAACAATGTGTTTTGTTCTCAAGGATATAAACAATGTGTTTTGTTCTCAAGGATATAAACAATGTGTTTTGTTCTCCAGTATATAAACAATGTG
>MJUT01024965.1:320261-331608 GCA_002080005.1 Gigantidas platifrons
AATGTGTTTTGTTCTCAAGGATATAAACAATGTGTTTTGTTCTCAAGGATATAAATAATGTGTTTTGTTCTCCAGTATATAAACAATGTGGTTTGTCCTCTTTGTAGAGCAAGTAAACCAAAGGACAACAACAAGATTGTTAACATCGGTTACTAAGGATTCCATGCCTAATGGAGATTGATCATATATTTAATTAATTACTTCTCTTAGGAACTGTAACTTTCTATCCAAAGCTCTTACTGCTGGCAGGATGGTATACTCGGGGATTAATAGTCCACCAACAGATGTATCGACCTGTTATGTCATTAATATAGTTCAAGAGTAACATTGTTATGCAAGCAATTACCGATCCATTATCCTCGGTATAATCATAAATCATTGAAAAGAAAATGTTGGTATCCAGTTGAGGTTTTGTAAAACCTATATGATATGGTTTATTTAAGAAATAAAGCATGGAAGCCAGAATGTGCTTTAAGTTTTAACATGGATTGGCGGATATTAGTATATTATCCCGAGTCAGAGGCGAGGGATAAAATTTACTAATATCCGCCACCCCATGTTAAAACTCAAAACACATTCTGGCTACCATGATTTATTTCCATTCTGATATGTCTAAGAGTACAAATAAGGTAGTATGCTTTGATTGGAAGACGATAATCTATATTTACGTTTGCGGAAAATGTCGAACACAATTTATGCTGCCAATGGAAAAGTCAGTCACATTCACCTGCGCATGTGCGAATGAAATTATACCATCGATAAAGCGAAAGAAGACGCCATGTTAGAATAGATTATATTTATATTTGAAATTTATAGCGCCTAAATAATATAATTCATCAAAATATGTGTTAATCTCTCTCGGACATAGTCACCTTAGTTGATTCTGGCCGTTTAGTTTTTTTGGTCTAATTGCTCACAAAGCACTTTTAAGGTGGTACCATACACTTCAGGTAAAATTTGATCTGCTCGTTTAATTTTTTTTATTTTTTTGGCAGTATGTTTGAATATATCCATTGTAATAAATATTAAAATTTCAACAAATTCCAACCAACAGACTCAGAGTTATAAATTCACTAGCCACCTAGCAGCTTTTCTCTCTGTGGTTTTGATCACCGAGATGCTTGAAATCTGCATACAAACATCATATGATCAAAACGTTCAACTGATTTTAAAGAGTTATCTCCCTGTAGTGTATGGTACCCCTTTAATGACTTGTCTATGCAATATTCTCACTTTGAGCGTACCTGGTGAAGGTTATACGTGGCATGAGCACTAAACTAGATATCTACCCTTTTATTTTAGATTGGGATTCAGACTGTTGTTTTTGTTTTGTCTCTTATTTGCAGCTAAACGATGAACTCTTGACAATACAAACTTTGTTCATCGTCCATGATATGTTTCTTATCAACCATTATCCCTTGTGTCTGATATACTGACAGTTAGAAGGGTGAAGTTATAATCTATTTACTGTATCATCTGTCTAGTTAATGAAGGAATCAATATGTTTAATGTATTTTTTATTACTTTAGTAATATACTTCTTTTTTATCACGTTCTCGTTGTCTAAGTTATTTGTTCAATGGGTAATACAAATAGTCAGAAAGTACCAAGAGGTTTCCGTACAATACACATCATTATTTTTCTTCCGCATCCGTATTGAGACAAATAAATGTTCTTTCTCCCATTATGACGTCATTTTAACCCCGCTGAAGCAGTGGTGGAAAAATATGTAATCCTCTAGAGGATTAAAATGTCTCGTGCCTTTCCCCGCATTTGACTCGTTTGACGGCTTTTGAAATAAAGTTCGTGTTAAATAATGGGAGAAACAAATTCTCCTTCAGTTGCCCGTGGGTTACGATATTTCTCCACTCAAGAGAGTTAGATTAAAAATTTTAACCACGAGCCGTATTTCTCCACTTAAGAGAGTTAGATTAAAAATTTTAACCACGAGCCGTAAGGCGAGTGGCTAAATTTTTTTATTTAACTCTCTTGAGTGGAGAAATATCGTAACCCACGGGCAACTGAAGGAGAATCTATATTTCCATTGACAAAAATGTGGGAAATAAAGATACAACACACTCTTTAGATACAACAAACTTCTAAGATACACCAAACATCAAATATCAGTTAGAGTGATATAACTCAAATTTTAATTTAAACATATTCCAGTGCATTAAAGGAAAACTTTTATTTTAAGAAATTTATGATTTTTTTAATAGAGCTTATTACTCTATTTTATGTAACTGGTCGGGCGGGGTTGACCTTTAAATTTACATGAGAACATTCGATTTTATTTTGTGTATGTACAGGGCAGTTCCCGTTATTGACATTATTGAACTGTATTCAGCAGTGTCACCGAAATCAATTCATACAAAAGGAATAGAACGCACAAGGGTGTAATTTAAATACACAGATTGGATCATACACGCACGACTGAATATAGCTGTATAAATTAAATTGATCAGGTAACCTGACCCTCCTAAATACATGGACTTTCCTGTAATCAGTCAGCCCGTGTTAAGCCACGCCCAACCAGTTGAAAAAAAAAATAGAGTAATACATGCATGTTAAAATATTTAAAACATATGCCATTTTAGGACATTTTTATTTTTAATAACTGTGGCCATATTTAATGTATCAGGAGCTGTAGTAGACTATAAAGCGACCATCGCTACTATGTTTGAATTAAGAAGAGTTTGAAGATACCAATGGGGTAATCAGAATCCGTATATCCAAGAAGAACAGACAAACAATGTCCAAAAGAAAAAGTACAATAGGACAAACACAAAACATATAAAACTAAAGATCGAGTAACGCGAACCCCACTAAAAACCTGGGGTTAACTCATGTACTCCGGAAGGGTATGCAGTTCCTGTTCCACTAGAGACACCTGTCGTACTAATCTAGTTACAACCCTAGTTTCTCTTTTTGTGACTATGTAGTACGCATTCACCTGTACAACTCTAGCTTAATGAAATGACTTTTCCGGGCTTGTGTTATGGTGTCTAATGCGACTTTCAACAATATTTTAGTTAAATCATGGCAGTCAGTTTTATTGGTGGAAGAAACAGGAGTATCCGGTGAAAACTACCGACCAGTAGCACAACCACAACGGCCCCATCGACTTTTCGCTACTTGCCAAATATGGTGTCAATAGTCAATTATATGATAATCGCACTGTTAAGTCAATTGAGGTATTGAATTGTTGATATTATTCTTCCACCAATTAGATCATATAAAGATTATAACTTGTTTCACTGTAAATGTATCAAACAACCGAGGCAATAGTGGTGAAAACTTTATTGACACGTCTAGACATTTAACTATAACAAACAGTTAAGTTTACTTGTGTTAACTTCAATAAGGAAAACCAATTTTATAAATACCTGAACATATGGTTATTTAAGTAATGAACATCTTTCTCAAAGAAAGTTTGAAGATAAGAAATGGTAATAGAATCCGTAAACAGAAGAAAGAAAAACAAGACAATGGCGCACAAAGTACACAAGGACAAACAATGATCTACAAAACACTACAAAGACAAACAAGATTGAGCAATACCAATCAAACTAAAAACTGGGTGTGAACTTACACACCTGATGGTAAGTCATGAATGAGGAAAGGACCGGATTGTGATTTGGAAATACGGAACATATCCCTGGCCATTTATGATACAGATCTGCCGTTACGGTTAACCAAGACATGGTGACGACCATCAAACTTTCGATTTGATTTGATTTATTGTTCTTAACGCCACTTTCAGCAATATTTCAGCTATATCATGGCAACCAGTTTTAGTGGTGGAAGAAACCCCCTTATTTATAATTTACAAAGCCGGGTGCGAACCCATGCCGTATTGGTCATAGGCTTGTATGAGTTGTTAGGTATTCCAACTACCTACCTAACTCATTGCGCCATCCGGGACCGACAAACTTTCGAAGTCATTAATTATTAGGAACCCTTGGTTCAGTAGTTTTTTTTTTAGCAGTAACACTCTATCACGAAATTAAGATAGGGACGACAGTTTCCTTCAGAGATACAAGAGATTACTCATATTTAACTCAAATTTGGCACACGTAGTTCAAGAGCAAGGCACGTTTTGTTTACCTTTTCTGCTAGTTTCAGAGCATTTGTCCAGAATATAATTGTAATAATTGTGTAATTTGTGTTTCGATGATATCAAAATTAATTTTTACATTTCAATAGTATTCCTGAAATATATTTCCTCTGGAATCTAAGGAATTAAACGGCACACTATTAATCGCTGTCAATGTTTTTAACTGCTTGCTATAATTGGAAAGGATTCCAATTACGTTATTCTATTTTTTGTAAGCTTCAATAGTAAATAAATCTAGATTTGACTCCTCAGAAAGTTTCATTGACATGTATAGTGTTTTGTATTGTATTGTCTATTTATTACTTGAATATAGTAGAAGTGTTAATGGCTCACGTTCGCCATTCTGAAGACATTTGTTTGTTTCCACCGTTGACAAGTTCAATAACTGCCGGTAACTAGATAGTATTACTCTATTTTATTTAACTGGTCGGGCGGAGTTGACCTTTAAATTTACATGAGAGCATTCGATTTTATTTTGTGTATGTACAGGGCAGTTCCCGTTATTGACATTATTGAACTGTATTCATCAGTGTCACCGAAATCAATTCATACAAAAGGAATAGAACGCACAAGGGTGTAATTTAAATACACAGATTTGATCATACACGCACGACTGAATATAGCTGTATAAATTAAATTGATCAGGTAACCTGACCCTCCTAAATACATGGACTTTCCTGTAATCAGTCAGCCCGTGTTAAGCCACGCCCAACCAGTTGAAAAAAATAGAGTAATACGTACTCTGAACAATAACACTAATATTCTTTTGTGAACATTCTGATGCACCGTTTGACATCAACCCCTGACAGTTAAAACCCTTTAACGTCATTTTTCTATTCTCTTTTTTTTTCTCTTCCATAATATCATCTTCCAGGAAAGACAGAATGGCAATGACTTGCCGGCTACAATTTTTTCTATCAGGGAAAAATACAACAAATTCCGACGCACTACAAAGGAAGTCCAATGGTTGATGTTAATGAATGCTTTCAAATATATCGCATGAATCTCCGCAGAATAATTAAATTAATAAAACAATGATATTTGTTAAGTAACCTCTTGGGTGTTATAAATAGAATACATTAAAATACCGCACATGTTCTTAATGCATATTGAATAGGACAATCACAAAAACATGATGGTAAAACAGTTCGGTAAAGCTATGGACTTGTTCGTCGATTATGACCACAGCTACTCTATTTAATGTCCTATTTCAATCAATGTTCCGTTTTCAACATTGATATCGAGATAGACAAGTATGACTTATAATCCTGATTGAATCATGGTGTATTACTATGTGTCGTATATACATTGTATGAGAAATAGTTATTTAAACTAAAGTTATTTGTAGTTGACGACTAAAACGTGTTTACTATAATTGTGCTTACAAAATAAAAAAAAAGAAATCGTAATTACGTTTCTCCAGCATCACCAGTGTATGGAGTTTACATTTCACAACTCATACGTTATTGTATAGCTTGTCACCAGTACAGTGATTTTCTTGACAGAGCTCAGCTGCTGACGCAAATGCTACTCAAACAAGGTTACGTTGCTCCTAGGTTGACGTTATCGCTAAAAAAAAACATTCTACGGTCTTCATCACGATCTGGTGGACCATTACGAAATATCCATATCTCAAATGACAATGGATCTTTTACTTTTTACCTAGATTTTTTCTTTCCTCTATTACTGCTAAAACTTTTACCGAACTTGACTGTATACATGAGTAACACGGCAAGTGTCTTTTAAGAAGCAGGAACAGCTACCCATCGTGAGCACCCGAGTTCACCCCCACTTTTATGGCGGGATCCCTGTTGCTTATCTTTTTAGTTTTTTGAGCGGTCATATTATGTGTCTTTACGTTCTGGGTTCCGTGTTGTGAAGTCCGTTCCGATTTCCACAGAAAAAACGATGCTTGGTTCGTCTCTACCCTCAGTTGTTTGCAGGATGGCGCATGTCTTATTTGTTTGTGTGTGTGTGTGTGTGTTTATGTGCGTTAGTGGTGTCCAACACATATTGTGTTGTGTTTTTGTTTTGTTTTTCGTCTTCTTGTGTACCCTATATTGCCAGTTTCTCTGGATTTCCCTTTTTGATTATCCCTTCGGTATTCTCTAACGTTTATTTTCTAAAAGATTAGAGATTAGCGTGGTGACTAAGGAATCTATTTTTATTTCTCATTTGTTTTTCCTGCCATAGACATAAGTTGTTTTAATTGTGTGCGTGGTTTCGCATGTAAAATACAGTTCTAATAACAAAATTGATATCACCAGATTTGGGACAAAATAACACGACGGATGCCACATGTGGAGCAGGAACTGTTTACCCTTCCAGAGCACCTGAGCTTGCCACCGTGTTTTTACTTGTCTTAGTCGGAATCATAGTATCAAATGTTATGTCCGAACTTTTTTAGTTCCTTGTTGTGATGTCCACTACAAATTCCGTGTACAAACGATATCAGATAATGTTCGTGTCGGTTAACAGTATCACGACGGGTGTCACATGTGAAGCAGGAATTGCTAACCCTTCTAGAGCACATGCGTGCACCCCCCCCCCCTCACCCCCTTCCCCTCGGTTGTTAGGTTGGTTTCGTGTTGCTCAATCTTTAGCTTTCTGTGTCATTTTTTGTTGATCGCATTTTGTCATTTTGTGCTTTTTCTTTTGACCACTGTGTTGTCTGTCCTTCTTTGATTTACGCCTTCCGATTACCCCTTTAGTATCTTGGGGTTTTTCTTATAGATTCCCACAGTACTAATGTTCGATAAACAAAAAGCTTACCTCTGGTTGAAACTGACCTAGTTTCTTTTTATCATATTAAAGTTATTAAATTTACTGTTCCTCCGGGCCAATTTCATTATTTAAATTCTGGATACTTGAGACTGTTTACTGGCTTAATCATAAATCAGAAATGTAACCAGTGGAATAATACCACAAATAAACCAGTACCAGTCCGGTCATTGAAGTGTAAAATGTCTTGTATTATGTTTACTAAGATGTAATAATATTCAGTAACGGCTTTTCACATTTTGAACAGAGCAATCAATCAATTGAGACAATGTACCGAATGTTTTATCGGGATCATAATCTATTTATTATTTTCTGTAGTTATTTAAGCGAACGTTGGTTATTATAATGATTGGATCAATGGGGATGAAATCAGAGAAAATTGCATTACAACTACAAGCTCTTGGCATTTGCTTCTCCATAAATAAGGTCTTAACTCAGTATGCCTGTAGAAATTTTAATTCGATACGGAAATAATTTTACAATAGAGATTTATCAGCCAACAAAGCGCTTCTTTAAATTTAAATTTTCACTTAAGTAAACAAATGGCTCATGACGCAGGGTATAGAATATCTAAGACATGATTACAAGATATAATTGTTAATTAAGCATTTTTACTAGATATATAAATGTGTCACTAGTTTAATATTAGATATATAAATGTGTCACTAGTTTAATATTAGATATATACATGTGTCACTAGTTTAATATTAGCCTGTAAACGTTTTAAAGTGAGTATTCATGAAAACGCAGCTTTTGCGACAATTGAAAAGGGGGAAACGTTGTGACATTTTACTTAGAAGGTTTCAATCATTTGTCTTTGCGTCGCAGTAATTTCAAGGTCACTGGAACATTAATGACATCACAACTATTGACCGGAAAGTATCTCACCTTTGACGTCACGTTCAAATTGTTTTTGTCGCGATCCTCTTCACATGATGGTGTATAAAAAACAAAAGTGTTAATTAAAACGAATGACTTGGATGCATCATTTTGACTATATCTCTATCTAGAAGTTCATATAAATACGACAAATCTACAGCAACTCAAATATTTACCCTGGTCTTTAAAATATTTGTTGCGTGGCTCAATTTATTTGTTATGAGGTACAAATGGTTTGTTGCACAATCTAAATAATTTATAAAGAGAGGCACACATCCAGAGAATTGAGCCTCTCTTTAATTTAAAATATTATACAATTCACAATTCTATTTATAACAACACATATTCTATTCAAACATGAAATGAGAAATGTAGACAAATTCTTGTAAACATCAGATATATTTGATGGTTTGATATATACTTATTTTTTATATGTTGAACATTGTCTATTTTACTGATGTGATATCTTTTAATTATTATTTAAACAGAAAATTGCCAAGACTTTTCTCTTTGTTCATAAAATATCATACAATGTACTTTAATTACACTCCTACACGTTTCCTCTGTTTCGTCCACATAAATAGGTTACCTTTAAAGCCCAATTAATGGGTTTAGCTTAGGTTTATGGTGTTTAACGCCACTTTCAACAATATTTCAGTTATATCATGGCGATCACCTTTATTGATGGGGAACCGGAGTATCAGGAGAAAACCAACGACCTGTCGCAAGTCACTGACAAACTTTATCACATAATGTTGTATCGAGTACACCTCTCCATGAACGGGGCTCGAACGCAGAACTTGAAGCCCAATTGAGGACTATTGAAAGCATATACGCCAAGTAACACTGCAATAATCAACTTATGTATGTAAGACTTCCTATAAATGTATGTTATACTTGCAATGTTTCAAATATACATACTCTATCGCATTCCTAATTGGGATATTACATTGGAACACTCAATTTACAGATTGTTGAAACTTACTTGGGTGCATCAGTGAGATTCGTGTTGATCAATCTTAAGTCTTCTGTGAAGTGTTGTGTATGTCGTTGTTTGTTATTTTGTCCTTTTTCTTTTTGCAATTGTAGTTTGGAATGAAAAGCAAAAATACCAGTTCTAAAATCTGATCTAAAATACCAGTTCTAAAATCTGATCTAAAATACCAATTCTAAAATCTGATCAAAAATATCAGTTCTAAAATCTGATCTAAAATACCAGTTCTAAAATTTGATCTAAAATACCAGTTCTAAAATCTTATCAAAAATACCAGTTCTAAAATCTTATAGAAATTACCAGTTCTAAAATATGATCAAAAATACCAGTTTTAAAATCTGATCAAAAATACCAGTTCTAAAATCTGATCAAAAATACCAGTTCTAAAATCTGATCAAAAATACCAGTTCTAGAAGCTGATAAAAAATACCAGTTCTAAAATCTGATCTAAGATACCAGTTCTAAAATCTGATCAAAAATACCAGTTCTAAAATCTGATCAATAATACCAGTTCTAAAATCTGATCAAAAATACCAGTTCTAAAATCTGATCTAAAATACCAGTTCTAAAATCTGATAAAAAATACCAGTTCTAAAAGCTGATCAAAAATACCAGTTCTAAAATTTGATCAAAAATACCAATTCTAAAATCTGATCAAAAATTCCAGTTCCAAAAACTTATCAAAAATATCAGCTCTAAAATCTGATCTAAAATACCAGTTTTAACATCTGATCTAAGATACCAGTTCTAAAATCTGATCAAAAATACCAGTTCCAAAATCTGATCAAAAATACCAGTTCTAAAATTTGATCGAAAATTCCAGTTCTAAAATCTTATCAAAAATACCAGCTCTAAAATCTGATCTAAAATACCAGTTTTAACATCTGATCAAAAATATCAGTTCTAAAATCTGATCTTAAATACCAGTTCTAAAATCTGATCTAAAATACCAGTTCTAAAATCTGATCTAAAATACCAGTTCTAAAATCTTATCTTAAATACCAGTTCTAAAATCTGATCTAAAATACCAGTTCTAAAATCTGATCAAAAATACCGGTTCTAAAATCTTATCAAAAATACCAGTTCTAAAATCTTATCAAAAATACCAGTTCTAAAATCTGATCAAAAATACCAGTTCTAAAATCTGATCAAAAATACCAGTTCTAAAATCTGATAAAAAAAATATCAGTTCTAAAATCTTATCTTAAATACCAGTTCTAAATTCTGATCTAAAATACCAGTTCTAAAATCTGATAAAAAATACCGGTTCTATAATCTGATCTAAAATACCAGTTCTAAAATCTGATCAAAAATACCGGTTCTAAAATCTGATCAAAAATACCAGTTCTAAAATCTGTTCAAAAATCGTAGAAACAGAGTCAAACTTGATAATCCTAGCACAAATATTCCTGAACGTTCACTTTCCTGGTTTGGTACAGTCACGTCAATACAAAATGTCGAGGTAAAATCAGCTTTGTGTGCCCAGGAGTGTTCTTCTTGTAATAAAACATTTCTTTGTGTACGTATATTTACCATTTGTAATCTTTTAATGTTTGTTATAAACGTTAGAGGAAACCGAAAGTGGAATCAAAAATGGAAAATCCAAGAACACAGAAGACACCAGACACAGATCAACGACAAACAACATAAAAATACAACCGAGAAAACTAAATACAGGAGCAAAACGAAACCCCCTAAGGCGACCGTAGTGAATGCTGGTGCTCGGAATGGGTACATGTTTCTAATAAGGTACCATCAGTGTTACTGTTAGACAAGTATGGTAAATATATGTGATAGAGGAAAGATTAAACAAAATCTACGTAAAAGGGTATCAAACCATTGCCAGTTAAAATATATATATATTTCGTAGTTGCCATACATTTCGTGATGACGACCGTACATTTTTTATACCGATGACTTCAACCTACGAGCAACGTAGTCATGTTTGAGTAGCCTTAGTGTCAGCTCCTGAGTTCTGTTCAGAAAATCAGTATACTGGACACAAACCCTAAGAAAACGTATGAGTTGTGAAATGCAAACTCCACAAGCTGGTGCTATTATATTATTACTACAGTGTAAGTTGTGAAATGTAAACTCCATAAGCTGGTGCTATTATATTATTACTACAGTGTAAGTTGTGAAATGTAAACTCCACAAGCTGGTGCTATTATATTATTACTACAGTATGAGTTATGAAATGTAAATTCCATAAGCTGGTGCTATTATATTATTACTACAGTATGAGTTGTGAAATGTAAACTCCATAAGCTGGTGCTATTATATTATTACTACAGTGTGAGTTGTGAAATGTAAACTCCATAAGCTGGTGCTATTATATTATTACTACAGTGTGAGTTGTGAAATGTAAACTCCATAAGCTGGTGCTATTATATTATTACTACAGTGTGAGTTGTGAAATGTAAACTCCATAAGCTGGTGCTATTATATTATTACTACAGTATGAGTTGTGAAATGTAAACTCCACAAGCTGATACTATTATATTATTACTACAGTATGAGTTGTGAAATGTAAACTCCACAAGCTGATGCTATTATATTATTACTACAGTATGAGTT
>MJUT01024965.1:370903-387298 GCA_002080005.1 Gigantidas platifrons
AAGTGTTATTGAACAACATGAAAGTGTTATTGAACAACATGAAAGTGTTATTTAACAACATGATAGTGTTATTTATCGACAGGAAAGTGTTATTGAACAACATGAATGTGTTATTAAACAACATGAAAGTGTTATTTAACAACATGAAAGTGTTATTTAACAACATGAAAGTGTTATTTAACGACAGGAAATTGTTATTTAACAACATGCAAGTGTTATTGAACAACATGACAGTGTTACTGAACAACATGAAAGTGTTATTGAACAACATGAAAGTGTTATTTGACAACATGCAAGTGTTATTGAACAGCATGAAAGTGTTATTAAAAAAACATTCAAGCGTTATTTAATAACATTCAAGCATTATTGAACAGCATTCACGTGCTAAGTGTGACGAAGACAAGAACCAGTCAGTATGACATTTTATGTAGAATAATGCAAGTATTAAATACTTTTCCTGATAGACTGTGTGCTAAAAAGAAGGCTGTAGAACCAAGGATTTCATTTGGTTCATTTGAAGTCATCTCCTGGAATGTTTTACTGGTGCCATCATGGCTAGATTAACTGCTACGGGAAATCTGTGTCCTTTATTACCACGGATATGTTCAGTTTTGTCGTAGTCAACGGATAGGTAGCAAGAGTAACTCGACGAGTGTTATTTGAGGAACAAGAACTGCTCACCCTTCTGCAATACTCGAGTTCACCCCCATTTCCACCTCAGTTTTCAGTGGGGTTGTGTTTCTCAATCTGTTGTTTTCTGTGTATTTGTTTGTTGACTATTGTTTGTCTTTTTGTCTTGTTTTGGTCATGGTACTATATAACATTTAATTCACGGCTTAGCATTACCCCTTTGGCATCTTCAAAAAGTTTGGAGAAAGTAGAAATATCTAGCATATCTTTGTATGAAGTAGTATGTAAGTTTTAAGAGTTAAGAAATACTTTAAATGTAGTGTGTAACATGCAAGTCTTACAAGTGCAGAGAGGTCAAAAATAAAAGAATAAGTATCATTTTAAATTGAGTAACATGCAAGTGTTAGGTGCACAGAGAGCAAATCAAAAGATTCAATATAAATGGTTTATATTATTGAGATGAATTAATTTGAATTTTTGGTGTTTAACGCCACTTTCAGCAATATTTCAACTATATCATGGCGACCAGTTTTAGTGGTGGAGGAAGCCGGAGTACCCGGAGAGAACCACCGACCCTGGGCAAGCAACTGGTAAACTTTATCACTTTCGGTTGCGAGTCGAGTGCACCCTTTTTGTAATTTACAAAGCCGGGCGCGAACCCACGCCGTATTGGTGATAGGCTTGTATGAGCTGTTAGATCCAACTACCTAACTCATTGAGCTACCCGGGGCCCCTTATTATTGAGATGAGATATCACTCGTACTGTTTACAAATTAAACTTTGAAATCTGAATTGCTGAATTTCTATGAAATAAATAAGTATTTTTTTAATTCAATTTTAAGAAATCACAAATCAAAATCGATAAACTCGGTCACATTATCAATATTGCTTGAAAAAAGTACTTTATAAATTACGTATTTAGTTCTATGGAAAAGGAAATAGCACAGAACATGCCATCGACAAAATGGTGGATTTACTAATCAATGTGTAGCAGGGTACACCTGTCTACAATGAGTACTTCATGGAAAGTTATCTGATTGAAGTAAAAGATTTTATATTTTGTATTGTTTTGCACAGCAGTTTGTACCTAACACGATGATGTCACTATTTAATCTACAAATTCCAGACGCCAATTTAAAGTGAGCCTGCTGTTCTTGTTGATGTCTTACTATGTATGATCTATTTTACGTATTGATGTATGGATGATACAATAGAGTATCTAAATCCTTGTTAGTATGATGTTAAAAATACATCATGACATAGTTCCCGGAACTTGTCTGGTTAAGGACGGATGTTGTATTCAGGTTTAATTGATATATATTACTTATTTATGTTTTCTAAACCTATATAAGATGATAACACTTTAAAATAAGTAATTCAAATTATTTAAAGAGATGACGCCTTACAAATTATAGTTTTGTCTTTCGTGGTAATTTTCCAATAATTGTCAAAAATGATAAATCTTTCTTTCAGCAGAAAATTATAATTTTTGATGAATTATTTTGCTTTCTTATTCAATGTTACCAGTGATAAAATGAGAATTTTATTCGATTTTGATATTGTATGTCGAAAATGACCCAAAAAGAAAGGTTTTTTTCTAAATTTATCAAAATTTCCTTAATAAAGTAACACATTGCTATAGACATATTGCTACAAATGATAAATGACAAAATAGTCTCCTTATAGGTCTGGCTTCTGTTACTGCAAATTTATTGTCCTCTGTTTGGACATTCCTCTTCATCACTTTACTTTTGGGAATTTTTTCATTATATTTAATTTACATGATGAAGGTTTATTTTTATTACTCTTTATTAACGAATTTAATAGAATAATATATGATGTATAACAGTATATGGTGGAGAAATGTATAATGTACTTCTCATAGCAAACCACTGAACGAATAGCTTTGAGTATGCCTTTTGGTTTCATTTTGTGTTACCTGTCAATGTATTCATGTCGTATACCTAGCTGTTCTACACTACTAAGTTTACATTGTATTACCTGTATAACAGATATATTATATACGTCGTATTCATACAATTGTTAATCATTCTACTACACTGGATGGAATTGAATAACATCTATAACGACATTCCCGCTAATAACATTTACTTTTCTCTCTGTAAATTCATTTAATATAGATCAACATCCAAGCTGAGTCTCCTATAAGATAAGGCACCGACTACACAAATCCTTGTTTCATAAAAACAGGGTGGACAACGTACGTCATACATCCGGGAATGTTTTTATCGAAAACTTTATAATGGCGGAATTTTTCAACCATCTGACAAAATCTGTCATAGTTTCTTGAGGGGTGTTTTTTTTGTTTTGTTTGTCTTTGTTCTGTGTCTTGTGCCCAATGTTGTCCATGTCTTGAGTTTGTCCCGGTATTTAAATAGTTGAGTCGGTATTTTGTCTTAATATATGTCTTTACGTTTTTAGTTCCGTGTTATGGTGTTAGCTACGATTTCCTCATTGAAGCGATGTTCTGTTCGTCTTTACCCCGAACTGTTTGTAGCAGGGCTCATGTCTTATTTGTGTTATTTGTTTTTGCATGCGTATAGTGGCGTCAAAAACGCCTTGACTTAATGAGTAAAACGGCGGGTGTTTTTTAAGAGGCGTGAACTGCTTACCCTTCCTTGTTGCTCATCTTATTAGTCTTCTGTTTTGTGGGGTGTTTTTTTCTTCGTCCCGTGTCTTGTGTACCCAATGTTGCCAGTGTCTCTGGATTGTCCATTCTTGATTGCCCTTTCGGTTTTCTCTACGCTTTATTATAATGCTCGTTTTTGATTGACATAATTATTTGTTACGCTTGGTCGGCGTGTTTTTCAACAAAATTCATATGGCTGCTGACTATGCTCTTCGTCTCGCCGACTTCTTTCTTTATTCGTATGAGGCAGAATTCATGCAGCAACCTCTCAGTAGATGTGATTCCTTTCATAATTCCATGGATTCAGTCACTGCTAACTCTAACTAGAATCTAATGTTCCTAGTGACTAGGTTGAAGTCATCATTTCGAATGTTTTACGGCCAACACCATGATTTGGTTAGCTGTTACGGAATGTCTTAGTCACAAATTATCGTAATGGTAATGTTGTAAACTCAATTCCGTCCTTCTCTCATTCATGTTTTAACACCAGATTTTGACAAGAGCAACACGACGGACGCCTCTAGTAAAGCAGGAACTGGTTATCCTTCCTGAGTTCACCCCCGTTGTTTGGGGGGTTCATTGCGATCAATCTTTACTTTTCTGCATAATGTTTTGAAGATCATTGTTTGTGATTGTCTTTTTATTTATTTTTTTTCATTTTTCAATGGTATTGTCTGTGCTTCAATTTACAGTTTCTAATTGTTCTTTAGTATCTTGAAACTTTGCTTCCAATATTCGTCTCTCTGAAATAAAACTATATGTATAAAAATTGAACGAAACATTTTTGATTGTAAATTTTCGTACTTTTATTGCCAGCAGTGCCAAAGTCCAATCAACAGATTTTTTAAATTATATTCTTGTCGACTTCTTCAAAGCAAATTCCATATGAAAACAAATGATAATCCTTTGTTTGCTTCGTGGACTCTCTAGTATTCTATCTTAGCATTGGTAATTGATTGAGTGATTGATTGTTTTTTGTGGTGTTTAACGCCACTTTCAACAATATTTCAGTTATATCATGGCGGTCAGTTTTATTGGTGGAGGAAACCGGAGAACCCAGAGAAAACCACTGACCTGCCGCATGTCACTGACAAATTTTATCACATATTAATGGTGTACATTACTACCATACGATCACGACCACGACGGCCCTTTTGAGTGATTGAAGCTTAATGCCAAAATGAACAAAATTTCAGCTATACCGTTAAGTTGTTGCTATCACATAATCAATAGGTAAAAAGGTCGGAATCGGACGTGTCTTTGTTTTCCGATAGGCACGAATTGTCTCTATGCTTTCCAAGAAGCACCAGTATCGGAAAATTTGCCCAACTGACCAGCAGATGTGGCTCACTAAGTGCTACCTACCACTCATGTTCTTTAGCGATGACGAAAGGTGGTAGTCTCTCAAGCCCAAGTCATATATTTATCCCTCGTTGTGTTTGGATGACTGTCTTTAGTATATCCCTCTCAACCAGCGAAAACCCTAAAAAGAAAGGTTGTCCTATTAAGTAAGAGAAGCTATACCTTATTGCTATAGTGAATATTTAAGTCATGATCATTGTCCCCTTTTTTGTTCTCTTTGTACTTAAATGACTTGGAGAATTATTTTTCACAAAATGCTGTGCCATCTTTAGAGACACTGTCTGATATATGTACAAATGAATTGCAAATTTTTGTTCGATTATTTTTTGCTTTGTTATGCCGATGACACTATATTAATGTCTGAATCACCAGAGGGGTTACAGTCTGCACTTGATGTTTTTGACAATTACTGATCTGATTGGAAATTGAAAGTCAATACAAGTAAAACAAAAATTATTATATTTGCAAAGAGGAAAATAAAGAATAAATGTTTTAAATTAGGGGGAGATACCTTAGAAATTGTGGATTTTTATTCTTATCTCGGATTAGTAATGAATTACAACGGTAATTTTACTGTTGCTAGGAAAAAGCTGGTTGACCAAGCTAAAAGGTCTCTATATGCCCTTTATACTAAAACAAGACATTTAAACTTGTCTATTGATTTACAGTTAAAACTTTTTGACACGCTTGTAGTTCCTGTCCTTCTTTATGGTAGTGAAGTGTGTGGGGTTTGAGGACAACAAACTTACCGAAAGGGTTCAGTTGCAATTTTGTAAGAAAATACTCAAAATGAAATCTAGTACTCCAAATTATATGGTTTATGGAGAGCTAGGTCGACATTCTCTAGAAATTGAAATAAAAATAAGAATGTTATGCTTTTGGTCAAAACTTAATTTGAATGACAGCAAGCTGTGTAACACTATGTATAAAATTTTGTTCAAATTACATACTAGTGGTATTTATAAGTTTAAATGGGTATCCTACATCAAAAGTGTTTTTGATGATTGTGGATTGAGTTATATATGGGAAAATCAAATCCCCTTAGACATAAAGATTATAAAGTCTTATGTTAAACAATTATTACGAGATCAGCTCTATCAGTCTTGGCACAGTGACATGGTTAATTCGTCAAGAGGCGAATTCTATTCAATCTTTAAAACCGATTTTTGCTTAGAAAATTATTTGTTAAAATTACTGCCTGAAGAGCGTATAAATATATGTAGGCTACGTACTTCAAATTTAAGAATACTCATTGAAACTGGTAGATGGCATGGTACTCAGCGATCTGATAGAATATGCAATTTATGTAACTGTAACCAAGTGGGTGATGAATACCACTACTTATACATTTGTGAATACCAAGACATTGTTAGGTTACGACAAAAATGTATTCCCGAATATTATTATCGGCGTCCTAGTACTGAAAAAATTAAAGGACATTTGTTTTATTGTAATATTAGGGTTTTAAAAAATATAGCAAGGTTTGTCAATAATTTGAAAAAAAATCTTATAGATTATATATAATTTGTTATCTCCTATAGTGCATGATCTATCTCTAGTAATGTTACATTTGTATGTTCTCAGTCTGCCTATATATGTATGTTTATGTTCATTTATTTATACATTGTACTCTTGTTGCATACCTGTATGCCTGAGCTACTAATAAACTTGAAACTTGATCATTACAGATTATCTGTTTCAACGAAACAAGATTATAGCCTCATCACAAACGACGATTATAATGAGATCAAAGTTCATAGTCTTTAACCAACATATAATACCTTCTTAACTACTAGCCACTTACTTACCCTGCTATTGTACTGTCCATGTTTATGTTATACATGGAGTTCATTTTCGGGATAACATATATATGGTCTTATTGAGTGGACGCGAATATGTACAGGGTTTTCTTATTGCTTTGCTTATATCTGTATTGCCGTTGGAAATATTATAAAATGCGGAGGGATGGGATCTCAATAATGGTTTGAACCATGACACTTGCCTCTCCCAAGCAGTGATCTGCATCAAAATCGTCATATACATTGGTATATGTTGGGTTCAATGATTTTAGATGGTTGTTCGTTTTGCTAGTATTTGTGGAATTGTTGACCATCATGGCTTCAATTTTATTTTCGTAATTATAATTCTTACGAAACGAAAATATATTACCTAAAACAAATCAGCTGGTCTTATCTTACACATTGTTGATCATTTTTGTCATACTGAACTTTAGTCTTATAAGCCTTATCAAGCCAACACAGTTCCCTTTGTTAAATGCTAACACATATTGTTGTCTTTATTTTTATATACTGTGTTAATGTATGTATTAGTTTCCCCCGATCTAAGTAATATTAATACAACTGTTTTCTGAGTTAAAATGTAAAATACTCGAACACGAAGTGTTAGATTGTTTAACTGTTTAACTCGGAAACCGTGGTATAAATGATTTGTAACACGAAGCCATGCAATATCACATCTAGGTCGTTGATATGCTCCACGGCTCTCTGTGAACAACAAAACTACAGCCCAGATTTTATGTATGCAATATCTCGTATCTGCGTGTATTATTTCATAGTTCTTTATATATAGCTGTTGCTTATATTCTGTAATATAAACAAAAAAAAGATCAAAGGAAAAGAATACTGCTTGTTATATATACCTCTATATAATAACTACCTTTCATCTCCAACATTTGTGAGTTTTTGAGTGGCAAGGTGTACTCGATACAATCTTATATCTTTTTTCAGTGTCTTACGGGGGTTCTTTAAATTTCATCTGTCAAATAAATCTGACCTATATGATAAAATTGAAACAATGATGAAAGTGGCGTCAAGATACCATAATAATAAATAAATCATACACATTAGCCTACAAGAGAACTTTGAAACACTGCTGCTGATCATAAATTCAGGCGTGCCAATCAAATAAAAATAGTTTCTCATTAAACAGATTGATAAAAGTATATCAAAAAGTGTAGTTCTTACAGTTAAACAAATTGTACATAATTCTTGTCATTTCCTGTTTTTCTTCCCTCTTCATGTTAAAATGTTCTCCGAGGCTACACGTTAATTTGAAGCAGAATAAAATATGTAAAAGCTAACTAATTTGTGAAATTAAGATTCGGAAGCGAATGCGCTCAGAGGCAATAATATCATTTGAATGTTTAAATTCAGTTTCAATCCAAGTAATATTGTCACTGGCAATAAAACGTATCTTAATCCTCACAAAGAAAATTGGTGTCTGAATAAATGTGGGTCGTCATTTCTGATTCAACATGATGATGACAGAACTTGTATTAAAACTTGCACTTTTAAAGTATTTGTGGGCAGATCGTTTGTCAAAATGTGTCGTTTAATTTAGAATAGCAATACTATGGTAATGTAGCAGGTTTTAGTAATCAACTGTTTAAACATTCAAATTCACGTTGTCAGTGATCATTTTGTCATTTTAAATTATACATGTACCAAACTGTGATCATCATGTTTTTGATTATGTCATTCCTTCGTGATTGTGTTTCTACCATTAGTGTTCATTTACATACAAATCTCTTATTATTTATTATGTAACACTGTCATTTAACGAACAGAATGTCGGTTAAACAGAAAAATGTGTCGTTTATAGCGAAAGGAACATGTGAAATGATCATTTGATGTGCGCGTGAAAGCGATCGAGTGCAACAATCTAAAATCTTGACACGAGCTTATGTCCTGAAAATCTGTACTTATCTTTGATTGTTTGTAGCTTGATCGTTATAGTTTTCTTTGTTTATTTTATGTCAATGTCCAGCTACGTGAATATTTAACCTTTATCGTGATATTAGATTTATCCATGAATTTCTGTGTTTCGCTTGACTTAAGAACGACAAAACAACATAGAATTGGTGTAGCCAGTTTTTGTGTTGTCTGGTCGATTGTCTCTGTCTAGTGTTTAAGGGTTAGCATTGTTATCTTTAATGAAGAAAGATATTGGCAGCTTGTCCAGTAGGTCAGGTCATTGGTGATTTATTTTGATGGATTGAAGTCTAATACAAATTGAAAGTTGACCAAGGAAAGAAGAAATCATTCATGACTTTATTTTCACAAAGGCGTAGATTGACTCCGATTTCCCCTGGAAAGACATCTGTCGCTGCCATATTAATCTATAGCTCGCCTTTTTGTTCGTACATTACAATAATGTCTTGCGTGTATTGGAGATGTTACTAATATTTTGTTCATGATACTTGTCCATTAAAGATTAGCACTTTTGAGAACATTTGTGTAGACTTGACATAACTTGGTTTATTAATCACAAAGTTATGAAACCGTAAGTGGACACTTATGCATCTTCAGACATTGCAAAATGTTAAATACATGTAATATTTATGAAGATGAGTTCGTTTTATCAAAGGTTGACCTGCTAAAACTAGTTTTGTTTCAGTCAGGATTCGTGGATGTCGGTTGTGTCTGATTTGCTATATCATTTATATTTGAATTTTATGTTATACCAGTGTTATTATTTTTCTATCCGGATGATGATTTAATTATGTACTTGATTTATATTTTAATCCAAGTTAACTGCCCTGAACAGTTGTTCCATGACTGACCCATGCTTCCTAACAAAATGCTTACTGCAGCATTGATAGAGAGTGAGTGATTGTTGTTTAACTCCAACTCAGCAATTGTTTCAGCTATATCGTGGTGAGAACAAGTTAATTTTCAATGAAATGATGATGAGATCCGCTTTGTACTAGATCAACACACCCAGTTGTATTTTTATAGTGCTAGCCCACCGAAACAACAGTCCGCAGATAGACGTCGCCCCAGTCGGACACATTATGCTGGTTCCGAGCCGATCAGTCTTTGCTCTTTCTCCGGAGAAGCAACAAATACCAATTTTAGAGTCTTTGGTTTGACCCGACCGGGGCTCGAACTCACGATTTTCCACACTTAAGGCGCGAGCACGCTAACCATTACACCACCGATGCGATTCATTAATAGAGAAAACAACACATTGTGGTATTATTCTATAACAGCTAACTAGTTTCTTTTCTGTATTTCTTGGCTTCTTTATTGAACGAGAAGTAACAAACAGCCGAGTTACTCAAACCCATCATGAAACCCAGCTTCAAATCTAAAATTTCAAAACTGCATCGAAATAACTAACCATATGATAAAATGTGAACAACATCAGACATCAAACAAATAAAATATCATTCCTAAACCTGGGTTAAATTCGCATATTATACAGCGTTTGATAGTAACGGTCCTTTAACATGTCTTTTTAATTTAATGGTAGTGTTATGCATGAATGACCTGTAATTTAATAAGAATGCTTCACCAATTTAATGAAACACCTCAACGAGCTTTGAAGACATAATATCGTGGACGAACAACACTAAAGTGATCATGACTGCAAAAGAGCCATTTAATGAAGTTTTTTTCGAAGTTGAAATTCATGGTACAAGGAAAGTCAATTAAATAGTGATACATTCGTCTGGTTTCCTTTTCGTTCAAAGGAGAACTGATTGTCGCCCTATTAAACTAATTAAAGAATTTGAACTTCATTTCTCTCGCACTAGTTCGTACAAATGTACACAGACGTAGAGTTGGTATCTTGTCATTTCACAGTCGTATTGATCAGTTGAGGTAATTACTGAAATCTAAATCGCTATGGCTGTTTATACAGTAAGACGTTATTCAGGTTGAGATTTTATTTGCTCGTCTCTGATTGCAAAATGAAATGTGAAATTGAATTATATTGGATTGTAAATAACATCGAGTATTAATCAACAAATAGGATTAAGTCTAAATACGTGCCTTTGTTCGTGGTGTTTGTCGGTGTTGCAATGAACATATGTCAATAAAGTCTTTTATATCAAAGATATAAAGTCTATCTGTAGCGGTCTAATTTACCTCTATCTATCCTACTGACAGCAGGTCGGTGGTTGTCTCCGGGTACTCCGGTTTAGTTTAAAGCTTAAGCATATTTGTATTTGCTAAATATAACAAAGAGGGATCGGACACAAGTTTTTCCAACTTATGAAGTCTTCTCCGGTTTCCTCCACCAATAAAACTGACCTCAACGATATAACTGAAATATTGTTGAAAGTGGCATTAAACACCATAATCCTAACCCTCAACTCCGTGTACTCTGGATTCTTCCATAAATAAAACTAAACATTAATGAAAGTGATGGTAAAGACAAATAGTAATAATCAAAGACAAAACGGAAAAAAGAACCCGTCTTTCATTTCTTTATTGTTATTTTTTTTTATTGATATTGTTGAACTTGAACTCATTGAACTTGTTAATTAGTCATGTTTGTGGTGATCGACAAATCAGACACACTGAATTTGGTACTTGTTGAGAGAACATGTGTGATTAATTTGATAACTGCTGCTTTAGTTTGGTGTAATTGATTTCTTTTTAAGACGTGGTTCTTGTTTTACTTAAACTTCCATGAAGAATCCGGTATATTTGTAATTTCTACAAATATATTGGAATATTTTTGACAACTTTTAACATTTTATGTTTGGCATGACAGGATCTAAATGATATTATTGACAATATTTTAAGTTCTAACTGTTGGCATTTTGTACATTAAAATAACAAGCACTTAAAGACAATAATAATAGTAATTATGTCAATCAATATGTTTAATTGGAAGTAATTGATATAATAACAACAAATGTTCTGGTTGATAGTAATTACATAGGAAATATATACTTTTTGTAGCTTTGGATCGAAAATGTCGGTGGAAACAAACTACTGTATCATTAAAATAATGAGACTTTTCCATCATTCTGATAACCATATTACGTGCATTCTTTATGCGTTTTCAGATTAAGAAGAAATTATTTTTATTGGAAAAGTGATAAAGTCTAATTTCTACAACTTTATTTTCTGATTTGAAAAAGAATAATCATAGTCTGACAAGGCAGTTTAAAATGATTACAGAGTATTATTATAAAGGAATTTTATTATGAAATTTGCATGGACATCAACCCAGATAATTTCTATTTTGTATCTTAGTACGATTTATGATATATACTGTATTGATCTATTAATTTTGTATTACGTGCTCGGTTTGTCACTAGATAGTTTTATGGTATGCATTATTTATTTTATTTTTGCACTGTCAAGTTTTCAGGCAGTATATCATGTTATGTTAAATCGAAGCATTAGATGAAAGGATTCCTCCACTGATCTGCTAACCATCAGAGCTAGTATAGTCATAAAACCGCCATAAACGTTGTCTTTGATGAATGGAAACATTAAAGGCAAGTCAAATAGAAAATATAGAAATCAACAAGGGGTAGTTAGATCTGTATCATTGGTCTATTGATGGATGTATATGTTTAATCGTAGTGTTCATTTATAGGTATAGCTAACCTTGGTGATCTGTTGGTATCCTAGAAGTTTATATTGTGAAATTAAAACAAATGTACTCTAAAGAAAGTAAAAAAAAACAACATTTATAGATATGATTAACCTTGGTGGTCTGTTGGTATCCTAGATGTTTGTATTTTGAAAATTAAAAAAAAATGTACTCTAAAGAAAATCAGAAAAAGAAAACATTGATTGACATGTTGTCCAATATGTTACACGTGATTTCTAAGCCATTGTAATGTCTATGTTACACGTGATTTGTAAGCCATTGTAATGTCTATTTTGATTCCTGTGTTAATGCGAGATTTTATTCGTTACATCGATTTTTTGTTGTGTTATTTGATTTTAATATTTTGTATGTTAGTCTGTCTACATGGGTTTCATGCTAGATTTTCATTGAATTTCGTTCTCTGAGGTATTGTCTTATTTCTAAATAATTTTATGTTTGATACTTATAATATCCGCATTGTCCCTTCGAACATGGATGCTCTTTGTTCTTTATTTATAGCATCATATATGTTGAGAAAACAGATTAAGTAAGATGATTTACTCTGTTATTCTACATATTGAAGAAGATATACAATATGTTTAGCGTTGTCCAATCAGTGGTTTTGGTTGTTTCTAGACAACTAATTATTGTCATGTACGTAGTTTACCTTCACAGGGAAAATGTCTTCACCTACTAGAAACTTCTCTTATATTCAATTTTTATTTAAATTGACAAGATACTACACAGAGAACTAGAGATTGAGCAACACAAACCCCAATAAAAACGGGGTGAGTTTAAGTGAAGCCGTTTGCGTTGGAATATGTATTTGTAAATCTTACATTTGAGGCTGGGAGTGAATGAATGAATGAATGAATGAATGAATGAATGAACGAACGAACGAACGAACGAACGAACGAACGAATCAGTGAGTGAGTGAGTGAGTGAGTGAGTGCTTAACGCCAATTTAGCAATTTTTTCAGCTATATCATGGCGAGAAAAAAAATTATTTGCAATGAAATGATGATGAGGTCCGCTTTGTTCTAGACTAACACGCTGAGTTGGATTTTTATAGTGCTAGCTCACTGAAACAACAGCCCGCGGTGGGACATGTCGCTTCACGCGGACACATTATTCTGATTCCGAGCCAACCAGTCTTTTCTCTTTCTCCTTAATGCTGCGTGCTTAGCAGAGAAGCAATAAATACCAATTTTAAAGTTTTTGGTTTGACCTGACCGGGGCTCGAACCCACGATCTACCGCACTCGAGACGAGCACGCTAACCATTATGCCATCGATGCGGTTGTTTGGTATTGAGGCGCGAACTCAATTTAGTACAACTGGATGTAGTATATTCATGGTTTTGACGTTCTGCAATCTAGACGATAATTAATATAATTTTATGGCAATTAGGTAAAATATATGTAAGACTCAAAGCCATGTACGGTCTCAGATCCATGTCCTCTCCTCAAATATCTGTCTTCTAATAAATCCATGTCCTACAAAATTACTTTACCTCCAAATCCGTGTCCTTTTACCGTGCAGATCTGTGTCCTTTAGAATCGCTTCTCATTCAATTATGTGTCCTCCTAAATCGATTTTCCCTCAGATCTGTGTCCTTCACTTTGGCAGAAAAATGACGTCATAATCATTGCCAATTGCTAAAACAAAATTCTCAGTTTGTACTTTTACGATGCTGAATCCAAATGCTTGTACAGAAAGTCGCAGGATCTAAATGTTAATCATAGAAAATGTTCGAGCAAAGAAAGTTTGATTGAAGTTATTAAAGAAAATCACAAGAAAGACCACCGTAAATCGGAGGTCATTTATGACAGTCTGAGGACCTCAGTCTTTTCGGTAGTTCGAATAAATAATGGTATGTTAATGGTATGGACTTGATTTTTTTTTAAATGGTTTCATGCTGGTATCAGCAAAATTACCGACCACAATAGACAAATACTGAGATGTGGAATAAATGTCCATGAGACAACAGTCCGTAAAAAAAGGAAAATGCAAAAATCTCATATAGAGAAGGTCTAATAGTTACAGAGTTAGGTTTAATGCAATCAGTATAAAATAAATCCAGATGTATATTCTTGGTCTTGTGCACAGAATCGTACGTACTGCAGATCAGAGATTGCAAGTAATAAAAACAATTTTTAAAAACCATGCAGAGCATAAATGGGTAATTGATACACGATATCAGTTGATATCAAACGGGAACTAATAAGTGGGTATCCCAGATCGGCTGTTAATTGCAATAAATGTTTTTCCCCTCTGCCCAAAATGTGGAGGACACAGATCTGTGGGGATATTTCTTTTGACATATTACCTTGATCTGTGTATTATGTCAGAGGACACAGATCTGAGGGAACATATATTTTGGATGACATAGATCTGAGTACGACGTCAGAGGACACAGATCTGGGGAGATAGGTTTATGAAAGGACATAGATCTGTGTGTGACATCAGAGGACACAGATCTGAGGAGATAGGTTTATGAAAGGACATAGATCTGTGTGTGACATCAGAGGACACAGATTTGAAGGGATAGGTTTATGAAAGGACATAGATCTGTGTGTGACATCAGAGGACACATATTTGAGGAGATAGGTTTATGAAAGGACATAGATCTGTGTGTGACATCAGAGGACACAGATTTGAAGGGATAGGTTTATGAAAGGACATAGATCTGTGTGTGACATCAGAGGACACAGATTTGAGGGGACAAGGCTTTGGAAGGACATGGATCTGAGTATGACGTAATGATTGGACACAGATTTGATGGAAGGACTCGGATCTGAGTTTTACATATATAAGCAGAAAAAATACGCATAACCATGAAGACTGTCAAAATGTCATCCCTTATTAACGACAAACATGAAGAAAGCTTAGTTCTGATTGAGAAATTGGAATGAAGTCAATGACTTTGAATGTTTTTAATTTTTCAAGCACACTTGGGCAGCTTTATGTCAGACAAAGGTTATTGAATGACACCCCAAGAGACTAAAATATGTTGTGTGATCGGTCGTATAGGATCAGCAGATCAATTTAAATTCTCATTACGAGCTCATTTTATTGGAAACACTGAAAAGGTATTTTACACAGATATCATCAAATGTTTTTAAGGAATATGTTTTAATTATCTAGAGACTGATATCGTTAAGAACAAGTAGCGTATCAACTATAGATATTTCCTTTAATCCCATCATTTACACATGGCGGTCTCATGATGATTGATCTCTGAAACATTTACGATTTTAAAACCCGAAACTTAAGTCGTTCCAAATCTCTTCAAGTTAATGTTCTGTCAATCTAATGCATACAATTGTGTGTAAACTAACACTCTAATCAAGTAACTAGCTATAGTAATATCTATTTTATTTATTCACTGTGTTATCCTTTCCAAAATCTGAATGCACAACCAACGGCTAAATATAAGACAACATAAATCTAATATTTCACAAGTCATTTACCATGCTCCTTTCTTTACTATCAACATGTAAAGTGTTGTTCGAAGATGTTCATCTATTACATTATCCATTTTTGTAAAAAAAAAAAAAAAAAAAAAAAAAAATTAAAAGCAAGAAATAGCACATCACCAGTAAAACAAGACAGCACTTTTACCGTTTCATAATTCTCTCTTTGACGCATCTGACGACATTTCATTAACAGCTTAGTGTATCAAACAGTGCCGAAGGCAACAGGGTGATACACATATCAGTGTGGACTAAAGAGGTGGGAATGTTTTTTATTACCTGAGTACACCACCGGTTTTAGGTGGATTCGTGTTCATCTTTAGTTTTCTGTGTAGTATTTGGCGACCATTTTTGTCTTTTTGGTCGTTGCTTTCCTTAACCTTCGATTATGATTTCTCATTTCCCCTCTGATGTCTTCAAACTTGTCTTACTTAAGATATCTAAAACAAACCAGAGCTAAGTAACGTACCAATCGTATTAATTTACTACAGTTATATATGTCCAGTGATTCCTAATAAATAAATAAAACCTTTCAGTCAGTAAATTACTGACAATGAATTCCCTAATATGTCATTCTCGGATAACAAAAAACAGGTCATATAATAACACATTAACTGAGAACAGAAACCCATATAGTACATAGATTTACTTAACTAAACAAAACCTTTGAGCAATAAAATGAAAAAAAAATACCATACTGGCGGAACGGTTCCAAAATCTAATAGAAAAACAAAAAATACCATACTGGCGGAACGGTTCCAAAATCTAATAGAAAAGCAAAAAATACCATACTGGTGGAACGGTTCCAAAATCTAATAGAAAAGCAAAAAAATACCATACTGGCGGAACGGTTCCAAAATCTAATAGAAAAGCAAAAAATACCATACTGGTGGAACGGTTCCAAAATCTAATAGAAAAGCAA
>MJUT01024965.1:388384-429420 GCA_002080005.1 Gigantidas platifrons
AATACCATACTGGTGGAACGGTTCCAAAATATAGAAAAACAAAAAATACCATACTGGCGGAACGGTTCCAAAATCTAATAGAAAAGCAAAAAATACCATACTGGCGGAACGGTTCCAAAATCAAATAGAAATATCGTAGGAGGAGGTAAAATCGTACCCCTAACATAACCACTCATATTCCTAGCTTGGAACAGGCACTTCGAAGACAATTGACGGGGTTAAACTAGTTTGTTGTTGTTATGTCATTGATATACAGTATGATTGTAATCCCTCTGTGACTGCAGAAAAGAAATGTCACAGTTATAGACAATTGGTTTTTTTGAACAAGTAGAAGAATCGGCAATATACCTTTATGCATGTGGATTATTGTGAAGTATGGTACAATGGGGTAGTTAACAACGGTAATATCTAGTTTATCTATGTGGATTTTTGTGAAGTATGGTACAATGGGGTAGTTAACAACGGTAATATCTAGTTTATCTGTGTGGATTATTCTGAAGTATGGTACAATGGGGTAGTTAACAACGGTAATATCTAGTTTATCTGTGGATTATTGTGAAGTATGGTACAATGGGGTAGTTAACAACGGTAATATCTAGTTTATCTATGTGGATTATTGTGAAGTATGGTACAATGGGGTAGTTAACAACGGTAATATCTAGTTTTATTATACCTCAGTATATACTTTCTTAAAGCTTTTTTAAAGAAATGAAAATGCTATTCTTTCTCATTTTTAACACTGAGACTATTGACCGGTCAATAGTTTTCAAGACTATTGACTGCCGCTGAACTATTTACTGGCAATTTAAAAAACATGTTTATTGTTGATATTTTTTTCTTAATATTACTATTAAGAACTTCTATTTGTGTCTTTTTAATAGCCATATTTTCTCAGATTTCCTAGATTGCCTTTGGTATAATAAAACACTTATTTACTGGCTATTTGGACAATAGCAAGTTTATTGTCCCCCTCGACACTAACTATTTCCTTCCGCTTCGCGTCGGGAAATAGTTGGTGTCTCGGGAGACAATAAACTTGCTATTGTCCTCATAGCCAGTAAATAGGTGTATAATTCTATGCGGGATATTCTATATCATGAGACACCTATAGAAATTCTGGAAGAACATGTAAATTGACAACAGTAGTAACTATCCAAAGATTGTTGATAACTTAATAGATATTCTACCGTGCATTGACTATATACAATATCGACAATACTATAAGCATGTTCATATAACTGTATAAAATACCGAGTAATACGACATCTATCATAAACCATGACAACAGCTGATAAATAATGTATTGTAGCGAATAGTATATAATATAGATACAAGTTTTTACCTTTGAATAATGTTTTGTATTTTGTCATCATGCCGTAATATAGATTACTTTACTTTGGTAATATATCATTGGAACATTTCAGAACCAACATCTGATTCACAGCCCGGTATAATAATTCAATAATGGGTCTAAGATAACACACAATAAATCTTAATCTAGGGCACTAATTAGATCTTTATTTTTGAAGTACATTATATAATTGTCTTGGTATTGTCACTTAGAATATGTGAACACTTTCCTCAGTTTGTGTCACAGCAATACTTTCCACAAAAAGAAGAAACCATGCAAGGTAGAAATCTTCTAGCGTTAGAAAATTAGATAATAATTTCAAATCATTTTATCATTTTTGAAATTGTGTAAAAGATATGTTCTCATATAAACAATATTACACTGTATATATGCTCCAATATTAAAAATAAAATATTATGATACCGAAAGCAAATTCTGGGTTCTTTTTGAAATTAACTAAAACATAAAGAGTAGGTGTTACCCTTATATGGTCATGTCGATATATTTCTTACTTTCTATAATAGAATCAAAGTTGTCATGTATCGGTAAGAAAAGTTTGAAGATACAAAGGAAGTAATAAGAAGGCGTAAATCAAGGGACAGACAACACAATTGTCAAAAGAAAAGGACAAAAACATTAACTGTGAGAGGCGCATAACGGACAAGATTTGAAAACACAGACGTCCGTCATCCTTATAAAATGAACTCATAGTAAATGGTTATAATGTAGAAAATATTAATTTTTGTAAGTTTGTCATAAACGAATGAGAGAAAGTTTAATCTGAATGCTATAAATACAAAAACAAGTCATGAATTTGTATTTTGTAAAATATCTGAATGCTTAGATTAAAAAAACCGGATCCTCGTAATAAAATACCACCAATTTGAAAGAAAATAGTATCAATAGGTTCGTAATGCAAGAAAAGGGTCAATACTTCTTTTTGTAATCCCAGAACATATGAAGATTTTCAATTGAATTGCTACATATTTACTAGTCCATCAAACAATTTGACTTTGACAGACATACACGTCGTATAAGGATTGCTGACACGAGAATGAACTCGTCAATAAGAAAACCTTCATGATATGTTGGCATTTGTAATTACAGAAAGTTTACTGAATGAGTGACCAAACAGCTAGAGATCGAGCTAATGAAGGAAATCCTCCAATTCGTGTAGAAGAAAATGATATAGATGAGAAAGAGTAAGTTTATCTTAAACATTAATAACGGGATTCGATATGATATACATATTCGTAATAATCGCGTATGTACATGTAATATATATAGCATAGATACATCTATTGAAACTACTATATGATAACAGTCTAATTATTACAATGATATACATTTAGTTTAAGAAAAGTCCAGTAATATTGAGAAAAAAAATGTTAGAAATGTTGACGGATGGCAAAATTCCTTTTCTCCATAGGGACCGGCGTGATCGTGTTCATATGGTAGTTGGATTTACAACTACCTGTGCAATCAGTGCCTGTCACCACTAACGTTGTGGGATCGAATCCCATTCATGACAAGGTGTACTCGATACAACATTATGTAATAAAGCTTGTCAGTGACTTGCGACAGGTCGGTAGTTTTCTCCGGGTACTCTGGTTTCCTCCACAAATAAAACTGACCGCCACGATAGAGCTGAAATATTTTTGAAAGTGGCGTCAAACACCAAGAAATCAAACCAATATATATAACATGCTATATCCAGTGCAATTGCAGTTTTATACGTCTATTACCTGTCACTTAAGCGACAATATTGTAACTGCTGTAGAGATTCATATCTTTAATATTCTCATAGGGATGTTGCAAACTAATCTGGGATGTTGTTAATAAAGGCCAGTATTTAGAGTTATGTACAGACCATGATGAGACAGACATTTATATTAAAATTGATGTCAATAAAGTGACCAGCGGGTAGTCCATAGTACTAGATATTACCCTCTACATTATTGTTGTTTTTACAGATCATAATTCAATATACACCTGTTCTATTTTGGAAGATTATTTTATTTACGCTGGAACAAATAAACACATGAATATGAAACGTAAAACAAATATATACTTAAAGGTTTAGGTTTATGGTGTTTAACGTCACTTTCAACAATATTTCAGTTATATCGTGGCGATCAGTTTTATTGGTGGAAGAAACCGGAGTACCTTGAGAAAATCACTGACTTATCGCAAGTCACTGACAAACTTGATCACATAATGTTGTATCGAGTACACCTTGCGTGAGCGGGGTTCGAACTCACAACGTTAGTGGTGATAGGCACTGATTGCAAGGGTAGTTATAAATCCAACCACCATACGACGGTTCCTATATATACTTACATAAATCATGTTAAAACACTTCTGGTGACATGTCGATATAATACAGATGAAGGTGTATGTATTATCTCAATAACTCTTCATAGAAGTGAAGAATTGAATTTCTGTTGACTTAAGAAAACGATTCCGGCGAATTTAAGATCTAAAAATGAACTTATTTTGCAATGTTAAAACCATTTTCCAGTGCTGTGATAATGTTTATTTTTTTTATGTCTTACGCCGTAATTGCTTCTTATCACTATTTCCCGTGATTCAAATTTTGCACGTTTATTCGTTCCAACTGGTAATATTTATCTTTTTGAAGAATTAGCGGATGTGAAACTCCATTATTTAAATTGTCCTTTATTATTGTTTGTTGTAATTTATATAAAACCAGCGGCATCCAGTTTGTTGACACGTACATGACAGATGGCAAACCCAGTCTATTATATTTCTTGCATAGCACAATTATGTACAATTTACTTTCATAGTTTCAAGACATAGTCGGGAGTTATTGAACTCAAGAAAAGAAGTAAAGATATAGATTGTGCTAAAAATATTGATGTTTGAAGTAATCAGGAATAAATTACTAATTCTAAAAATAGTGAGAAAAGCGCTTACAAAATTTTATTTATTCAAATTTTAATCAAGCGTGAAGAAAGAGCTTGAAATGGTGTAATTACACTTTTGGTAGATACACATCTTGAATTCATAGCTGTAAGTAGCAATGTTTTTCATTCAACATTTGCAAACTGTGTTAAATGTAAAATGCTAAAATTGGCTAAATGATAAAAACTGTAAAATGTCCTTGAAATTGATGAAAACGTACACGTAATACACATATAAGAAGGGATATTCTTGTTAAAATAAAAGCAATGGAAAAACACAGACCAACTCAAAAGTACATGTGTTTTGCTATTTATTTTATGATGGAGAAGAACAGACAATACAATGGCCAAACAGGACAAAAAGACAAACAATGATCTACAAAACATTACACAGTAAACTAAAGATCAAGCAACATGATTCTGTCTTGATATGGGAATTTAATCAATCAACGTGGCACCTGTGTAGATGTGTATTTATCGTCATGGGAATACGATGGGTGTTATTTCTCACTAAAAAGATAAGCCAGTTCCTATTTTAGCGGTGTAAGATATTCAAGCCTCGTAAGAGAACGATTGAAATCTTACCCTCGGGTGTCGGAGATTTCCCTATCTTGTACTCCCCCCGGTGTTAGATTCTATATATCTTTAACTGTAGCTGTTACGATTAAACAGTGAAAAAGTTATTTCAAATTAAAATCGCATTTGTTCCCATAATACTCAAAGAATTAAAATCGGAAATTTCATCAAAATGTGGAACAGTTAAAATAAATGATAGATTACGATTTAAAGAGCAAATGATTTGAAATAAAAGTGGTGGAGATGTTGAGTTGGGCTTTAGGATAGACCGACAATATTCAGAATTTATACAAAGTAAACTTCTAATTGAAGTCTGACTAATAAACTGTTGTCTGTTTATCCGTCTCCAGAACTTCTGTTTTATTTTTTTATTTCATTAAATATAAGTTACATTTATTGAATGCATACAGTAGAATAATGTGTGCTGATAAATTTATATGACAGTTTGTATATTAATACTGTAGCTACCTGTATTTTATATTAAGTGCTTCAGAAATATAAACAATAAGAATATGTTGGTCATTATGGAATGTTATAATGAAGTACTTTTTGTATATTGATTGGCCACAAATATTGTTCAAATCGTTTTTGTTGCAATTCCATATTTTTCAACGTGTTAAGTAATGTTAATAATGCATATATAAAGATACTATATATGTAGATAATATTAGTGCAGTGTCTTAAAATATAAAGTTAATGTGTATGTGGCATAAAAACTGGGATAAAACCGAGGTTCATCGAGCCTTTCACCAGTTATGTGCCGTGATAAAGGCGAGGTTCATTGAGCCTTTCACCAGTTATGTGCCGTGATAAAGCCGAGGTTCATTGAGCCTTTCATCAGTTCTGTGCCGTGATAAAGGAGAGGTTCATTGAGCCTTTCATCAGTTCTGTGCCGTGATAAAGGCGAGGTTCATCGAGCCTTTCACCAGTTCTGTGCCGTGATAAAGCCGAGGTTCATCGAACCTTCCACCAGTTCTGTGCCGTGATAAAAGCGAGGTTCATCGAACCTTCCACCAGTTCTGTGCCGTGATAAAGGCGAGGTTCATCGAACCTTCCACCAGTTCTGTGCTGTGATAAAGGCGAGGTTCATCGAGCCTTTCACCAGTTCTGTGCCGTGATAAAGGCGAGGTTCATCGAACCTTCCACCAGTTCTGTGCCGTGATAAAGCCGAGGTTCATCGAGCCTTTCACCAGTTCTGTGCCGTGATAAAGGCGGGGTTCATCGAGCCTTTCGCCAGTTTGGCGCCGAATACACATACATTTTATACTCTAAGACACTGCATTGATATTGTGTTCATCATACAGAAAAATCATTTTAATTCATGGACGTTAATATTTTGAAATAGATAATAAAATTATACAATTATCCTTTGGTTGCCTCTTTTGACAATTTCTTAGGTGCATCAACTTAATGTGAGTGTCTTTATGACAGTTGAAAACGTCTCCAGAGTAATCCAGTAGTTTTTTAGTGCACATCAAAACGTTTAGCACCAAGGTTTTGGTCGAGACCAGCTTGCAACATCTCAATAGCTCGAAAGCATTCATTTTCGTTCAGTCGTGGAATTACGTTAAGAAAACTTTCGTTCAAAGTACGCTATTTATTCTGTTCGTAGACAATGTCAACGAACGTTAGATTTTCAACAAGAGAACAAATCAAGCTGACTTAAATTTTCAGACTGATAAGTGTGGAAAAAAATAGAACGTGCTCGCAATCCGTGCAAAAGACATGAGGACCATTTTAGTGATGCACCGTTTTTCATAGACAATTTGATAGAGAATTTACAAAATCGTGTGGAAATACCTTATATGTCAATACTGTGAATTACACGACGTAAAATAAGCTTGTGTACAAACAGTCCACAATTACTGAGTAATGAATACAATTTATATTATTTTAAATACCCTCATTTGTTGCAAATAATTATGCGCCTTTTTGATGGAAAGAGGGATATTCGTCATGATAATGTGAGGTGAGGTGCATGCGTTTACCTCCAAAGTATAAAATTTCTCCAAACAACGGCTAAGCATTTAACATACATATACCCATAAAATACTTTTCCAAAAATAGTCAAAGGGAAATAAATGCTTTTGCAATTATTTTCTCTCTTTTTCCTTCCACATTGATGTTGCCATTCCATTGCTTTTATGTATGTTAATACATTGCAAAAATACACTGATTGATACCAACTTTTGGGAATTATGAACAATGACAGGTGTTGAAATCGTGCACATAAACTGTAAATTTCACCAATAAATCTAATAAATCATGTCGAAACACTGACTACTGGGCCGATATTTTTAGAAGTTCTTAGAATATTATATTAACTTTTGCTTTATTGAATTAAAATTTCCTCAGCTATATACTTTTGATTACCAATATATTATGTGGTGCATTCAATGCTTTTTGAAATCACAGATGACCACAAAATCACATATGTGAGAGGATGAATATATCTGAAAGACCTTAGGTATTGTACTTATCCAATTCAAGTGATTGTTTTGGTTGTTGACTACAATCTAAGGGAATTAATTTGTATGTTGAGTGTTCAATCTGATGGAATTTGTCTGCATAAAAATGGTAGTGAATATAGAAGAAGGATATACGTATAGTGGTCCCATTAAGTCTCAATGATATACGTATAGTGGTGCCATTAAGTCTCAATGATTTCAAATCGACAACAATGGGTTCATCACAGATTTACGTGCTCTAATTTTGACGATATTTTGTTTTATAGTTTTCGTCTTGAAGCATGTTCCATGTTCGCTTTTTCTATTGAAATTATAACCCAATACATGAAAGTTTCACTGCCGTGTAATTATATTATTTGCAGTCTATATGTTAAATGTATGTTTTAGATACGTGCTAGTATTTTCAATATAGACTATGTGTTTTTGGTCATAATTTTGTTCTGTTGCCTATGTAACATTAAAGCATTAATTGACTGGTGAGGTTAAATTTATTAAAATACATAATACGTGTTCCATTAAATAAGTATCGCTTGGCTAGATGTCATGGAAAATAGTAGATCAATTTAAAGATTAAAATAATGGAAAAGTTAATAGCAGGACCAATTTAATTGTCTGGATTTCAAATAGCAATATATTTTGTTGTACAGACCAGCAACCATCCATGGTAAGATAGATTACCCCTAGACGAATCAATTGCTAATTCGTGTGGTATATATAGAACTAGTCTCAAATCTACATAAATGGTTAATTTCATCATATTTGCTTACTTAGGTAAAAAAATGTGTCTACTATTTCTGATACAGCTACAATGTTTATACACGAGATCTAGCTATTTATGCTCAAATATGCTATTTAATCGTTTTCGCCTCGCCTCGCCTTGGACGAATTATAACATTTTGGTTAAATCTATATTAGGATTTTTTCTAATCTTAAATAAATTCATTAAACATTCATATAATTTCATGACATGTTGACCGAAACTTCTTTAATGTCCAAATATTGAACCTCTATCAAAAGTTTTATTTTGTTGTGCAAATTTAAGGATTAAAAAAAAATCTTTAATAACTTCTTCGAACTTTTACATAACTTTGCTAAAATTGGGCAGAAGCTTTTTAATGGTCAACATATAGTACCTACACAACACATTTGTTTTTGTTTTTGCAAAGTATATACGATTAACTCTTACTGTTATTTCTTTTTTAATCTAAGATAAACATTAGAGAAAACCGAATGATCAATCCAGAACGGGCTACACAAAAGGGAAAATAGTCATTGTCATTTGAGATATGGATATTTCGTAGCGATGAATTCAATATAGGTACAACGTAGCCTTGTTTGAGCTCTGTCCAGAAAATCAATGTAATGGACACAAGCCCTAGAATAACAATGTAAACTCCAAACGCTGGTGATGCTGGAATACTGCAGTTTCTTAATGTTAAAAATAGTGTACCAGCATTCAAATTCCGTAATGTTAAGATTGTTATAGGATTAAGCGCTTCTTTTCGTGAGTTCATGCACTAAACGGTGCCGATGCAATCACAAAATGAATAAACGTCCGAACGACGTCTATGTAAAGTTTGTTAGTGCATCGACACCGTTTACACATGCATGAACTCCTGAAAAAAATCGCATAATACTTATAATTTTTCCACATGAATCGTTTCCCTATTTTGATTATTAAACTGATTTTCAGGCTTGCTTTCAATCGAACACTATCATAGTTTCCTGTCGGCGGCCGCCATATTGTTTATACTGGTTATACAAAAAAGTTCATCGAGTTATGAAGGGATCAAAAACGAAAAAGTTCATCGAGTTATGAACGAATCAAAAACAAACACGTGACAGTGCTCTTGTCCAATCAAAAGGCACGAAAACGATATACATTGATTCTACAAGAATTATTTAATATTGAATAAATTCATGTAACTTTCATATATTGTTATGAAATTTCTTTATGGTAAAAATATCGTACTTGCACAATATATGTAAGTATTGACTGCTGTGTATTGTATATGGATTGCAGGTGAGACACAATGCTCCGAGGGGTACTGTTGTGTATTATATCTAAAAGACAGACGAGAAACAAGGTTCGAGGAATTCCGTACGAATTCGTTGATCGCATATATCCCATTGAGCTTAAAATAAAGGATACGACAGATACACAGATATGTCTGCTTTATACCTAGACCTACACCTCGAAACAGACAGTGAGGGGCGGTTAAGAACGAAACTTTACGATAAAAGAGATGGTTTTAATTTTCCCACTGTGAAATTTCCATTTATATGTAGCAACATTCCACCAGCACCTGCATATGAAGTATATATCTCTCAGTTGATGCGATATTCCAGAAGATGTGTCTTATATCAGGATTTCCTTGATATAGGGTTGCTGCTACCAAGGAAGCTACTGAACAAAGGGTTCCTCTTGGTTAAGTTGAAGTCATCACTTCGAAAGCGACTTTGATTTGGTTGACCGTTATGGAATATATCGGTGTCATAAATTACCACGGAAATGTTCCACCTGTCGAAACACTTCTCGGTCCTTTCCGCGTTTACTACATCACCGGAATTTTGTAACTAGATTAACACAACGGGTGCCACTAGTGGAGCAGAAACTGCTTACCCTTCCGGAGCACCTCCGGTTTTAGTGGGGTTCGTGTTACTCGATCTTAGTTTTATGTGTATATTTTGTTGATCGCTGTTTGTCCTTTTGGCCATTGTGTTGTCTGTTCTTCTTTGATATACAGATTCTCATTACCCCTTTGGTATCTTTTGAGCATTGTGATGTCTGTTCTTCTATGATATACAGATTCTGATTACCCCTTTGGTATCTTTTGGCCATTGTGTTGTCTGTTCTTCTTTGATTTACAGATTCTCATTGCCCCTTTGGTATCTTTTGGCCATTGTGTTGTCTGTTCTTCTTTGATTTACAGATTCTCATTACCCATTTGGTATCTTCAAACTTGTCTTGTGTATTATATTCTTATGTGACGGATATATGAACTTGAACAGAACTTTCTTCAAAATTATGTTTTCTGAATATTAACGAAAAATGAAAAGCAAGATGTAATTCAAAAGAAGAACAGGATAGAGAACAACACCACAATACATAACACTACTACCTACAACACATGATGAGTACAAACAGGTCATATACACAACAACACCACAACACATAACACTACTACCTACAACACATGATGAGTACAAACAGGTCATATACACACTTCAGCATTGACATGCTGTTTATTCTCAATGTTTTGTAGTTCATGTTCTTTTAAGTTCTTTGCAACAGTTTATCAGGTCCATTAAAATTCAATACATAGGCTTGACCTCTGAATTTTTATGTACATTTTTGTACTATACACAAAGCGGCGGAAAACTGTGCCCCCCCCCCCTCAACTTTTGTGGCAATATCATACATGCAACGAAATCACATTTAAAGGTTAGGGTTAAGGAGTATAATGCCACTTTTAACAATACTTTAGGTATATCGTGGAGGTGAGTTTTGCTGGTGGAGGAATCCGCAAGTCACGGACAACCTTTATCACATAATGTATCGAGTACACCTCTCTATTAGCGGGATTCAAACTCACAACATTAGTGGTGATATGAACTACTGATTAAATAGGTAGTTATAAATCCAAACCACCATACAATCAAGGCCATGACGATCCCATTTAAACCTTCAATACATTCAGTGAAAACGGGAAACAAACTTCCAGAAATATATGAGAATCCCAACAAATGGTTTTTCAAAAAATGTAGAATTCGTCCTTTGTCTATGTTACTACATTAACAAATATAAAAGGAAACGATAATAATAAAAAATATAATATCGTGCTTTCCAGTTCAATATTTATTAAGAAATAAGATATGTGTTTATGGAACTAAATGTATTCAGCATTTGATTTGGAGTCACGACTAGAATGAATTATTCAGCTTGTTTTTCTCTCTCCCTTTTAATGGTAAAAAAAACAGCTAATGCTCACCCATTACCTCTCTAATTGTAGATACGTAGCAATAAAACCTTATTTATAGACAATATATAAATGTCTAAATGTATCTTTTTTCTCGTAATGATGAGAAGGAAATAATTAAGCATGTGTTCTTTTAAGCTTCGTTATACTATATTTTGAAAACAAGTATATATCTTCCTGAACGGTATAATTTTTTACCTATAAAAGCTCAATAAAAGTAAAGGTCCATTTTCATTTGGCCATTTAGCTAAACTTTATCAAAACAAAATTGTGTTGTTTATGTGTTTTCATTTAAAAGGTTATTCACTCTACATTAGACTAAATACATAAATAAACGTTGGAGAAAACCAAAGGGATAATCAAGAATTGACACTCCATAGACACATGCAGCATACATTAGACTAAACACATAAATAAACGTTAGAGAAAACCAAAGGAACAATCAAGAATGGACACTCCATAAACACAGGCAGCATACATTAGACTGAATACATAAATAAACGTTGGAGAAAACCAAAGGGATAATCAAGAATTGACACTCCATAGAAACAGGCAGCATACATTAGACTAAATACATAAATAAACGTTGGAGAAACCCAAAGGGATAATCAAGAATTGACACTCCATAGACACAGGCAGAATACATTAGACTAAATACATAAATAAACGTTAGAGAAAACCAAAGGAACCATCAAGAATGGACACTCCATAGACACAGGCAGCATACATTAGACTGAATATATAAATAAACGTTAGAGAAAACCAAAGGGATAATCAAGAATTGACACTCCATAGACACAGGCAGCATACATTAGACTGAATACATAAATAAACGTTGGAGAAAACCGAAGGGATAATCAAGAATTGACACTCCATAGACACAGGCAGCATACATTAGACTAAATACATAAATAAACGTTGGAGAAAACCAAAGGGATAATCAAGAATTGACACTCCATAGACACAGGCAGCATACATTAGACTAAATACATAAATAAACGTTGGAGAAAACCAAAGGGATAATCAAGAATTGACACTCCATAGACACAGGCAGCATACATTAGACTAAATACATAAATAAACGTTAGAGAAAACCAAAGGGATAATCAAGAATTGACACTCCATAGACACAGGCAGCATACATTAGACTGAATACATAAATAAACGTTAGAGAAAACCAAAGAGATAATCAAGAATTGACACTCCATGGACACAGGCAGCATACATTAGACTGAATATATAAATAAACGATTGAATATATAAATAAACGTTAGAGAAAACCAAAGGAGTAATCAAGAATTGTCACTCCATAGACACAGGCAGCATACATTAAACTAAATACATAAATAAACGTTAGAGAAAACCAAAGGGATAATCAAGAATTGACACTCCATAGACACAGGCAGCATACATTAGACTGAATACATAAATAAACGTTAGAGAAAACCAAAGGGATAATCAAGAATTGACACTCCATAGACACAGGCAGCATACATTAGACTGAATATATAAATAAACCTTAGAGAAAACCAAAGGGATACTCAAGAATTGACACTCCATAGACACAGGCAGCATACATTAGACTGAATACATAAATAAACGTTAGAGAAAACCAAAGAGATAATCCAGAATTGACACTCCATAGACACAGGCAGCATACATTAGACTAAATACATAAATAAACGTTAGAGAAAACCAAAGGGATAATCAAGAATTGACACTCCATAGACACAGGCAACATACATTAGACTAAATACATAAATAAACGTTGGAGAAAACCAAAGGGATAATCAAGAATTGACACTCCATAGACACAGGCAGCATACATTAGACTGAATACATAAATAAACGTTAGAGAAACCCAATGAGATAATCAAGTATTGACACTCCATAGACACAGGCAACATACATTAGACTGAATACATAAATAAACGTTAGAGAAAACCAAAGGGATAATCAGGAATTGACACTCCATAGACACAGGCAGAATACATAAATAAACGTTAGAGAAAACCAAAGGAACAATCAAGAATTGACTCTCCATAGACACAGTCAGCATACATTAGACTGAATATATAAATAAACGTTAGAGAAAACCAAATGGATAATCAAGAATTGACACTCCATAGACACAGGCAGCATACATTAGACTAAATACATAAATAAACGTTAGAGAAAACCAAAGGGATAATCAAGAATTGACACTCCATAGACACAGGCAGCATACATTAGACTGAATATATAAATAAACCTTAGAGAAAACCAAAGGGATACTCAAGAATTGACACTCCATAGACACAGGCAGCATACATTAGACTGAATACATAAATAAACGTTAGAGAAAACCAAAGAGATAATCCAGAATTGACACTCCATAGACACAGGCAGCATACATTAGACTAAATACATAAATAAACGTTAGAGAAAACCAAAGGGATAATCAAGAATTGACACTCCATAGAAACAGGCAGCATACATTAGACTAAATACATAAATAAACGTTGGAGAAAACCAAAGGGATAATCAAGAATTGACACTCCATAGACACAGGCAGCATACATTAGACTGAATACATAAATAAACGTTAGAGAAACCCAAAGGGATAATCAAGTATTGACACTCCATAGACACAGGCAGCATACATTAGACTAAATTATTTATGTATTTATATGATTGTTGGGGTTTTTTTCGGTAACAAATAGCCCCTTAAGTAACTTAAATATCACATTTGAATCTCACATTAAAAAGTGCAAGTTCACGTCTTTAAGGGGAGAAATAATCAACTTAAACTTACGATTTTTATTAGACGTACTGGTACTTTTTTCAATTAAAAGAAATTTTAATCAGAAATATTTTGTATTTTACTGATTATACATGTTTTTACTTTAAAAATATTTTTAAAAAAGGGAGAAATAATTTTGGCATGGGAATATATTGTTATTCCCAGAACTCCCACAACTTTTTGAAAGCATATGTTTGCAAGAATTATTGCCCTTTTAAGTGATACGCTCAGTTGTTTCTCCCATCATTCAAGATGGCTCACATGATTTAAAATAGACATCGGGTTAATTTGAAGAAAAAAAATGCCACTGAGCATTTAGCTTCAGATTTCATTCTTTAATGCCATAGAAATACATTGAAACCGCAAGTATTTTCTCTCCGACTCAGATTACCTATCACATGCTATAGTAACAATTGAGTTCATTACCCGTTTTCTAGTGGGGTTCGTATTAATCAATCTTTAGTGTTCTGTGTAGTATAGTATAGATCATTGTTTGTCTTTTTTCCTTTTGGCCATTGTATTAATGTATGTCCTTCAATTTACGGCTTCTAATTTACAATATGGTATCATCAAGTTTTTCTAACAAACAACGTCATGTTGTAAATAATCATCAAACAATTACTATCTCCATCTTTATTACCATTATATTACGAAATGTGGAATAAATTCAAAGCAATATTTGAAAAATTCTACTCCCAGTCACATTTTATTCCTTGAACATTTTCAACAATGAGTAGGATCAGTATTTTATTAGTCGGGATAACGGTATCAGATATCGACAGCAATATACTAGTAACTTATCAAAATAACAATATAATATAAAAATAATACATTGAGATACAGATATCTATCGGTAATTTGATGAGATATATATTCAGCATCAACGAACTCTTATACTGAGAATTATCGCTCAGTATGACTTAAAACACATAATGACTGCACTGATAAAACAATAGCTTCAGTTTTGAATGTTTCAGTATACATTATTACTATTGGACTGAGATACTAGTGATAATGTCTGTATCGAGTACATTATTACTATTGGACTGATATACTAGTGATAATGTCTGTATCGAGTACATTATTACTATTGGACTGATATACTAGTGATAATGTCTGTATCGAGCATCAATAGTGCCGTTATTCTACGTAAATCGAAATAACGGTTTTCGGCTGCGTGTTGCTACAGACGATCCGTGAATTCTGAGCACCTGAGTTCACTCCCGGTTGTTAGTGGGGTTCGTGTTAGGTTAACTTTAGTTTATTGTGTATGTTTTGTCGATCGTTATTTGTGCTTTTGTCCTTTAATTTTGGCCATTGTGTTGTCTGTCCTTCTTCGATTTACGGATTCTGATTACCTCTTTGGTATCTTCAAACTCTTCTTCAAGTGCAAAAATAGATAAAACCAGATTTTTGTCAAGAGGGAAATCAAAATATACTACCTGGTATCAATTCATTTTTATTTCAGAACTAAAATACATTTCAAATATTTAATCTGCATTACATTGTATACTATTTTTATTACAAAATATGAATTTAAATTTATATAAAAAGAAATTAAATACATATATTTTGGTTTTAGAATACATATGGTCGGCTCAATAAGATGGTTGTAAGCCACCATGATAAGCAAACTGTCCAGAATAAGAATCACCAATACCACTTCTGATCCCTCCGTCTAATCCACCCTGAAAACCTTGAGCTTGATAATAAAATCCATCATCGAAGTCTCCTTGGTATCTATCATCATCACTTAGATATCCTCCCATACCTCCGTTGTATCCTCTCATACTTCCACTGTACCCTCCCATACCTCCACTGTACCCTCCCATACCTCCGCTGTATCCTCCCACGCCTCCGCTGTATCCTCCCATACATCCGCTGTATCCTCCCATACATCCGCTGTACCCTCCCATGCCTCCGCTGTATCCTCCCATACATCCGCTGTACCCTCCCATGCCTCCGCTGTATCCTCCCATACCTCAGCTGTATCCTCCCATACATCCGCTGTATCCTCCCATACCTCCGCTGTATCCTCCCATACATCCGCTGTATCCTCCCATACATCCGCTGTATCCTCCCATGCCTCAGCTGTATCCTCCCATACCTCCGCTGTATCCTCCCATACATCCACTGTATCCTCCCATACCTCCGCTGTATCCTCCCATACATCCACTGTATCCTCCCATACATCCACTGTACCCTCCCATACCTCCGCTGTATCCTCCCATACATCCACTGTATCCTCCCATACCTCCGCTGTATCCTCCCGTACATCCGCTGTATCCTCCCATACCTCCACTGTATCCTCCCATACATCCGCTGTATCCTCCCATGCCTCAGCTGTATCCTCCCATACCTCAGCTGTATCCTCCCATACCTCAGCTGTATCCTCCCATACATCCAATGTATCCTCCCAAACCTCCGTTGTAATCTCCAACGCTTCCTCCACCTAGAAATCTCCCGTTCCTCCACTGTACCCTCTCATACCTCCGCTGTATCCTCCAGCGTTTCCTCCATAGCCTACAAGACTTCCACCGTATCCTCCCATACTTTTCCCGTAGCCTCCAAGACTTCCTTCATATCTCCCAATGTCCCCATCGGATCTTTTCCATGCTATCCTCAAATCCGCCATATTTGCTGACCGACACTAGTCTTTTTCCCATATCCTATAATTAAACACGTTTTTTTCAAATATTTTTCATAGAAATATACAGATGTAGGCATTTCTACAAAAAATCTACATTTTAATATCTAGTTCATACCATTCTGAAAATGTTATTATTTTAATTAACAATGATACAGACGTAAATTAGTATCAAGGAAAAGACAATCCATATGAAACGCATATAATACTCAATGATAAAGAAAATGACACATAGACTGTAGTTTAGCAATACTTCTCTAACAGATAAAACAGTACATCTGTATTGTCCTATCAATGATGTGGTGAAATTAATCAATATGAGTACTATGAAAAAAATATCAGTTGTTGATTTGTAAAAAGAATATTCTCATACATTTAACAGTAAAATGAAAATAACAAAATACCACACTGTCGGAACAGTTATCAAATCAAATGTAAAAATCATTGTAGAAAGATGCAAAATCGATACCCCAAATACACAAATACAGGACCGCTTACTTTCCAGGCTTGGTACAGGCAGTAAACGGGGCTATCTTCATGCGCCCAAACATCGTCACTTAGTGAAATAATGCGGTCATGCAAGTGTTTTCACATTTGAGTAAAATGTGAGTATTCCTAATTAATTAATATTTATATTAGATGTACTGACCATGTCCAAATCCTCCTATGCCATGTCCACTGTAGCCTCCTCCAACGTCACCGGCTGATATAACAACAACGACGTTAAGGGCGAGAACAACTTGTATTGTATTCATGGTAATACTGACTGTAAATAAATAACATTTACATTGTATATTAGTAATAATGTCAATAATAAGGGTAAAAAAGATATATTTTCAGTAAATTTGATTCAAAGTAATCAGAACATATGATATATATATATGTTCATATCCCATGTTCAAGTACCATACATTATTTCTAATAAATAACAATTAGAAATTAAAATTAGGAATTAGATTTGTTACAGCCATTACTAGTATTTTCAAACGGATTAAGGGATCTTACTTCCTACTAAATGTAAAGCACAAATATATCACATTTATAAAAAAAAAATGAATTGGAGGATTATTTTTCAGCTTTTGAAGGGATAATTAATATGAAGCCTTCATTCGTCGCGAATGAACCAGAAGTTATACAATTCACAAGTTTTATTGAAGCGCATATATGGGAACCCTGTCGTATTTATCTTGAAAAAGAATATTAATAACAGTGATTGTCTTTTCTACTCATTATGTGCCTCTTAAATGAGAGATACTGATATATTTTAAGACAAACGTCAGTTATATTTATTTCAAATAATTTTATGTTTTATTTCAAGTCTTAACAGTATGTGTCATAATCCTGTGAATGTGGTTGTTATTCGTATCGTATTTGTGGTATACAAATGTGGAAGAAAAAATACATTAATTAAACTATGATTCCGGCTATATTAATTTAAATTAATTTTTAATATTATCATTAATAATTCTTTACATGAAATATTATGAAATATTATTTAATAGAAATCCAAAGTATGCAGTAGTAGTGGTTTTTTTATTAACTTTATTGTATTTAAAATTGGAGAGAGAAAAAAACAATAATGATTTTTATAATACTTAACATCATGTAAATTTATTGCTAAGATTAGTTACCCTATCTGTACAATGACCTGGTGTTTATATAAAGTATTACTGAAGAACATCGTAAGAGAAAATATTTGATTAAATAGTGTTCATTGTTTCAAATTATATTCCCATGTAATGTTATAAATTGTAAATAAAAAAAATTAATTTAAATATATTTTTGGGAAAATCAATATGGAATTACTTGATAACTCCAATACATATAATTCATAGCCGTTATGTTGAGCAATATTACAGAAATAATATGTCTGGATAAGGAAGGTATTTTTTATATGTGTAACATGTATTGGACATTTAAGATATCTTTCGTTAAATTGTTTCATTTCCTTTCGGTTTGCCAACATGGTAAATCTTTCCTGATGCATTTTATATATCCTCTTGTGCTAAAACTAAGTATGCATTTTGTATTTAGTACAACAAGAAACATTCGCCACCGCGCGTAATATAAACGATGTAATAAAACAAGAAAATCTTTTGCTGAACATTTTTTTCTTCTAGTTCAACAAATATATTTTACATGGGATAGAAATAATTTTCGAATAACCTTTATTTACTTGTTTTATTTGTATATGGGAGAAAGATAGGGAAATCCACGACACCCGAGAGTAAGATTTCAATCGTTCTCTGGCGAGACTTGCTGAGTCAGAGAACGATTGAAATCTTACCCAAGGGTGTCAGAGATTTCCCTTTCTTGTACTTTTTCCGGTGTTTGATTTTATTGCTTACTAAACACATTTGCTTTGTTTATATGACTTAGAATCATTCAAGCTACACGGGCGTTTTCCTGCAAAATTGTTTTCCATTTTTGAAGTAAATTGTAGATTTGTCTATGTACATCCGTGTCTTGACAGTATTTTAAATGTATTTCATAATCAAATATCTAGACCGTATCCTTTAATGCAATAACGATAAATACCTATATATCACTCTATTATTTACTCTGAGTAAACAAATATTGACACGGTAGAAAGGGCTTAGAAAAAGAATCAAACACTGTGAAAGGGGCAAGATCGTTAAATCTGTTTAACTTAGGCCATGGCTTAACTTTTTAGTGAGAAATTAACGTTTGTCATATCAACATTCTCGAAATATACTATACTTTTCGCTTCGAATCAAAATAGGAATGATCTGAAATAAAGCGGAAAGATTTCAACATTGAATGCAGTGTCAAATATTTCAAGATTTCGTTTACCACTGATGTTACAAACACGTTCCCCATGCTCTGGGAACCTAGTTGTAAATCCAGTTCACTTCCTGTTGACATAAAATATCAAAAGGGACAATCAAGAGATATTTATGTATTTGCATTATTCAATTCAAAATATAAACGTCCATTAGTTAATGTGCATGTCTGCAAAATAAACACGATATTAATACAGTGTCTTATAATATAGAGTTTATTTGTATTCTGCGCAAACCTGTGGAGAGGCGCGGTGAACATCGCCTTTATCCCAATTTTGATTGATTGATTGATTGATTGATTGATTGATTGATTGATTGATTGATTGATATTTGGTGTTTAACGCCACTTTCAACAATATTTCAGCTATATCATGGCGACCCCCAATTTTGAAGACTCATACACATAAACTTTATATTTAAAAATACTCTAACTGATATTTTCTATATATATATATATATATATATATGTCTGAAAATCAAATCCAACAATGTTAGAATTATAATTTTGAGATGACAAATAATTTGCTCTCCCTCGATGTGATTCGAACCCACACATTTGATACACTACAATATCTGCGTAAACATAAAGTGTCAGGTATCACTCGTCTATATGTCTGGTCTATGCGTATGTTAGCTAAAGATATGTCTTTACATACCAGTAAGCAAATATTGTAGGTGACAAATGTTTTGTAAAAATTGTATTTCGTTTTAAAGAACAACGCTACTAAGTGATAATAAATAAAATGCTAAAATATATCCTGATGACATAGATTGTAGACAATCAAAGACGATCTAATGGGAAAACTATATTATTTAATGTTTTTATTTGATTTTCTATAATACTACATTATTTTCAGCGATTGTAAGTTAAAATTGAATTGAAGAACTCATATGTAATAATTACTGTTTCTTCTTTAATTACGTTTCTGTAAAACAATCATATTGAAGATCTGTATTATATTTTTACATTAATTGCTTTTAATTTCAAGCCAGCCTATTTCATGTTCGGAGTAGGATAATGCTTACTATTAATGCTAATGTTAATCTGATAAAGGAAAAGATTATCAAACAAACAAAAAATAGTCATATCATAAATAACCATCTGGAACTTACATAAGTACACGAGAACAAAGGGTTTTATTTTCTCGGGAACAGAAATTTCAATATTATTTCAATTGTTTACAAAAGTGATGTTTTTTGCAAACTGGTATAATTACATCGTATAAAATATAACTCCTATAAAGTCGAATAAAGAATAAAAGGAGTTGCTACTTTTTTAAGCTTTAAATGAAACTTTGCGTCATTCTAGAATGAAATATTCGACTCAGAAATAAGAAGAAACCTTCCATCAGTCCGGACACGAAGACAACAGCGATCAACACAATAATACAAAAGAACAGAGGAACAAAAACTCTAACAAACCAGACTCCCACAAAAATCGGAAGCGAGACCATTTGTCCCGGAAGGATGATATTGTTATTGTTTACGATGGAAATCTCAGACAATAAACAATATATATATATTTCATATATATATTATCATCGGATATGGAGTTATCAAGAGGGGAGGATTGAAAGTCAATTATACCGGTTTAAAACCGCCACATATTTGTTCCTGTTCCAAACTAGAATCTTGATTTACTCGTGGTCTTTTCTGTGTTCAGTAAGTTAAGGCTGGAGGTGATTGTTCGTTTTTTTCATATTAGTGAAATTGTTGACAATCACTGTGTAAATTTTCATAGCAACAGTACAAACACAAACTCATTTTAGTTTTTTTTCCTTTAACTTGGTGATGTTATTCATACAGTTCATTTCTGTCACTTCTGTTCTTATTATATCTTACTATAGAGACCTTGGATGTACTCTCCACTTTGTGTGGTAACACCTGCTGTATAATGTGTTGTGTGGTAACACCTGCTGTATAATGTGTTGTAGTGTTAGTTTATAGGCATTGCTTGTTTGTTTGCGTGCTCATTTTTTTTTAATACTGTCCCATTTAATAGAACTAATATAATACATATGACAGCTTCTGTTTCAGGAAGATTAAATATGGTATGCATAATTTTCAATATTAAAGAGTTCAAGTGGAGCAGGTACTGCTTACCCTTCCGGAGCACATGAGTTCACCACCGGTTTTTAGTGGGGTTTGTATTGCTCGATCTTTAGGTTTCTGTGTTTGTGTAGTGTTTTGTTGATCATTGTTTGTCCTTTTTCTTTTGGCCATGGCGTTGTCTGTCCTTCGATTTACGGATTTTTATATTTTCAAAGTCTTCTTCTGTTTAATTCGTGACTTTGTAGAAAGCCTAGAATGGTGTATGATTCGCTTAACTAGAATATTGATTCATTGCTGTATATATGTAAAATAAGAATTCGGTAGTTAATTAAAAATGGGAGATATTACATGTTACAATAAAATAAGAGAAACTTAACGTGACCACTATTATAACACAAACATATTGTTATAGCATTTAACTTAAGGTTTTAATTGAAATGTCTTCTTTCCTAATTAGACGACATGTTTAGTTAATCATATTTGCGCCTCAAAACTAGAAGTGATGAAAATAATTACTTAACAAATGCCTTTGACAGTACTTGCCTTCTGTGCATTTGTAAGCAATCCAAACATCATTAAAGTTCGACCGACCCCCGCGTAGAGGTGTACTTGTTACAATGTTATGTGATACAGTTGTAACAAACTTGCGGTAGGTCTGTGTATTTTTAATGGTTCTCTTCTTTCCTCCGTTCATAAAATCTACAGTCAAATATAGGAAACCATTGAACTAACCTATAGATACCGCTTCGGTTCATACAGTTGTGATATGGTTATTACATTTTTTTTTCTACTTTTCTGCAGGATAAACACAATATTAATGCAGTGTCTTAAAATAATATAAGGCTCAATCAACCTCGTTTTTCTCTAAATTTCAACGCCTCACACAAGGAAATTCTTTATTTATGATATTTATTATTTTTGTCGTTTGTAATATATATCGTCAAATTATAGCATTGAAGATTTTGCTAATAAGTTTCAATACAGTTACAATTTTCCCATTGTGAACTTTCCTTATGTAGCAATGTTCCAACAGCACCTGCATATGGAATATATATCTCTCAGTTGATACAATTTTCCAGAGCTTGTGATTCCTATCAGGATTTCCTTGATAGACGGTTGTTGTTAACAAGGAAGTTACTGAACCAAGGGTTCCTCTTGGTTAAGTTGAAGTCATCACTCCGAACGTTTTAACGTCGCCACCATGACTTGGATGCCCGCTATGGAATATCACAAATGACCACGGATATGTTCCACTTGTTCAATTCCCAGTCCTTTCCTCATTCATGGGTGTGTAGCTAGATTAACACGACGGATGTCACTAGTAGAACAGGAACTGCTTACCCTTCCGGAGCACCTGAGTTCACTCTCAGTTTTTAGCTCGATTTACTCGATCTTTAGTGTTATGTGTATGCTTTGTAGATCGTTGTTTATACTTTTGGCCATTGTGGTGTTTGTTCTTCTTCGATCTATGGGTTTTTATTACCCTTTTAGTATCTTCAAACTCTTCTTATAATGTCACAGACCGTTATATATGTTGTTGATTGAAAAACTCACTAGTATTACCATTAACAAAGAATAACTAAAGTTAGTATCCCCCTTCTTGAAAAATAAACGTAGTGCCTGATGAAAAATATTGTTTCCCAAGTTGAAACAATTGTTTGCCAGTCTTGGTGAAGACATTATAACATAGAATTGTAACTCTTATTATGTGATAATTATGTTCACGTGTTTTAACCGTACCGTTTTCTTTTCAGTATGTAACATTGTTTTTAAGGAAGTCAACAGGGTGTTTTCAATCTTACAATAGGTATATGTACTTATTAGGATTGTCAGGAAATATTTTACAGCTCCAGGTTACAGGTTGAGTTTACTGATCTTCTCTTTTATTTTATATATGAAGATATTCCTTTATCCTGTTGTTTCCATGATACAAAAAAAATACAATTAATTCTGCTTTCATTCTGTCGTCGATGTTTTTCAAATTTCCGAATTAGTTGGCAGGTTTTTTTAATATAAAAAGCAACGATCTTAAAGTTGTAATTAGTAAAATGTCATACAACTTAAGGCCGGTACACACGATAAGATTTGTATCATAAGACTTGTATTATAAGATTTTTGTATTATAAGACTCTCTTGTACACACACTAAGATTAATCTTATCAGATTATGAACAAATGATCACCTCGTGTTTTTTACCCGCCAAAATGTTGTCAAAAAGTGATTAGATTTGATATTTGAATATTTTATGCCAATATTCCTGTAAACCTGAACTTTTTCAATTCATCAAAGAAATGACTCTTTGTCTTTCATCTTATTTGTGGTANCCCCCCCCCTTAATATATGACATAAATCTTCTTCTTCCCACGCAACAACAAGCTCTTCAATATTTTAGAAGTCTACAATGCTTTGCAAGAAACATGTGTTTTAAGTTACACGTGGATTTGTTTTTGTACTGATGCAGATGTGTAACCCCAAATTGATAATTTTGATTGGATAAAAATGAAAGGTCAGCTAAGACTTGTATTAAGGATAGAACATTGCTCTATCCTTAATACAGTCTCATAAGATTTTTAAAAAAATCTTACAATACACTGCATTTAGACTGTACACACGATAAGATTTTGCATTATAATACAAGTCTTATGATACAAATCTTATCGTGTGTACCGGACTTTACACCAAACATAACAAGGAATGAGGGATGTCGACATAAACAATTTGATTATCTTATCTTAAGGCAAAAACGAGACACAAGCCTAAAAAACATTATTATATTGTTTAGTGGTTATTTAATCAAAATTTGTGATTTTCTTTCCAAATTATCACAACTTTCAAACATATCTTATTGTTGAAAATATGACGAAAATTTTATTTTTGATCGATTGTTGCTTGCTTAGTGTCGAGTGGAAAATATATTATGTAGCTTCAAGTTCCAGTTCCAAAATATACAACGGGGAAACAACTTGAGTATAGAGAAATTTGGTAGGGACATTAAAAAATTCACACATTGAAACAAAGGTATTTTGCAAAGTCAGCTGGCGTATTGAACATGTGATACAACTGAAAAAAATGTCGTTTGTTGTCAATAAATAAATGTACCCCTGCTCTGTTTCTATTTTAAATCTACGTACAACAATTATAATGTAAAAGCGTTAAGTTGGTGTTAGTGTACACTACTTAGGTATAGTGTGTCAACAAATTCACTTCACTACATAATGTACCTATGCCATTAGCTGATATACCAATATGTCCATATCAATTGGCTTCTCTTTCTGTGGTGTTGTACTCTGATTAACCCTTGTTCTAATATAGTGTTCACTGGCTTGTGATAATTCGGTTATTCAATTCGTTTAATCCGCCATGACCCTATATTCTATCCTCTTTTTATCTTGTATAATACCTGAAATGAAAATGAAAATAAATCTTTATGATTTTGATATTTTAGATTTCTTGGCAACCGAACATGTACTATGACGACACTAACGGAAGAGGAAATTATCAACAATCATAAATCTGCTTTACGTTCCATTGGAATTTCAACAAAAGACGGAGAACTAGATCTTCCTTTACTCTAGTAGATACCAAAATGTCGTTATTTTCCTGTCAAATGCTCCACGAAACTTCATACCAATGTAATAACATGTATTCTAGTAGCGGTTAAAACCAGACTTCAGAATTATTGTGACACTAACTACTTAATTTGTGATGTGGATTCTGATAGATCTAAATATATGTTAAATTCAGCAAGGTCCCTTTCACAAACAGTATCATTAAGCATTTGACTAATCTATCATTATACAATTATTGCTCGCCCTCATCTACAAAGAAATATTAAAAGAATTGATTCAACTTTGCGTTATGAAACGAATTTCCATAATATTTATCATGCTTTAGAAAAGAAGAGATTTTATGTTGACAATATATTGCTTATGCTTGGTGGATATGTTTATTCAACTATTAGTACCCATTGTGATTGCCTGTTCGCCGACTTGTTCCTTCATTCGAATGAAGTTGACTTAATACAGGAGCTTCTCAAGAAAAGCGAACAGAAGTTAGCCTTGTCATTTATTTTCATGTTCCTCTATATAGATGTTTTTCATCCCTGAATAATTCAGTTTGATGACTATTTTGAACCCAGGTGCTCGCAAAAGATAAGCACTTCCTGTTTCTTATAAGACACCCGCTGTATTTCTCATATTGTCAAGTCCGATAAAAGTCTAGTCGGTGATAGGGGAAAGACAACAAATCTACATAAAAGGAGAAATGTCGATTGCCATATAAAAATGTATATTTCGTAGCGATCATACCGTTCGTGATGACGACCTTATAACATTTGTAGCGATGATTTGTTTGTGTCAGCGGCTGAACTCTGTTAAGTAAATCACTCTGTTGAGTACAAACCATAGGATAACGTATGATATGTACAATGTAAAGTCCATATACTGTTGCTGCTGATGAATGGAAAGTTGACTTGGAAATGTGGAGTCATAGAGTTTTGTTTTGAATCTTTTATATTAAGTGTTAATCATTTCCTAATTGCATATTTGAAATACACCATTGTTGAATATATTTCTTACTTTTAATAATGATTAGACTATCTAATGATATATTTTAAAAAGTGATATATACCATGAAATGCTTATTTGATAATAATAATAATAATAATAATAATAATAATATAATAATAATAATAAATCACTATTTTTATCTAAACTACACTGCGATTTATTCATATTAAAATGGATTTTAATCGAATACAAATGAAAAAAAAACATATTATTAAATATTAACAAGGATTTTTTTATTATTAATTAAGCAGATATTCATATAAAACTTGATATTTTTTCATTATTTAAAAGATAGATATTCAATATTGATATGTTTTACATTTATAAATCCAATATATGAATATTATCTAATTCACAAGACGATCGTTTCTATTTCAAATGAAATGCATTAAATCATTTATCAAAAGGGTAACATGAAATTTCGATGGAAACTCTAAAGATTATTTTTTTAATCTTATAAATAATATAAAAGCATATATTACCCAATAACAAAACTGCTTTTGCCTGGAATGTTATTTTTAAAGACAAATAGCAATCTCAATAAGTAATAGTGCATGTAGTTTATGTAACTAAGGTCGATTACAAAAACTGTGGGTGTCTCCCGGGGGCGGCAATAAACTTATATGTTTGATTGAAAGAAATCCAATGTACAAATTGAGTTGTTTGACACGAGCTATAAGAAATACTATGTATTGGAAATTATTTATTTACATAGCTAACTAAAATAACTGATGCAGCTGTGGTATAATGGTACCATGCCGGGCTTGAATGCGGTAGATTTAAGAAGTAAATCATGGAAGCCAGAATGTGTTGGGAGTTTTAACATGGATTGGCAGATATTAGTATTTTATCCCGATCCATGTTAAAACTCAAAACACATCCTGGCTTCCATGATTTATTTCGATTCTGATATGTCTAAGAGTACAATTAAGGTAGTATACTTTGATTGGAAGACGGTAATTTATATATTCGCTTGCAGAAAATGTCGCACTCAATTTATGCTGCCAATGGAAAGTCAGTCACATTCACCGGCGCATGTGCTAATGAGATTATACCGAATGGATAACTCGCTCGTTTGTTAACAAAGCGAAAGAAGGAGGTTATGTTTGAATGTGGATTTGATCGCCCGGTCGAGTCATGACAAAATCTATAAAATTAGCATTTTAAGCTGCAATCCCACTTTTCTAATAAAAGTCTTAATTACGAGTTCAATAAATTCTTGCACATGTTGCTTTTTCTCTATCAAGTCATGATTACAAACTTTGCTACTGTAAACAAGTACACAAGTCACTTACATGTATATATCTTTTATTTAAGAAATAAATCATGGAAGCCAGAATGTGTTGGGAGTTTTAACATGGATTGGCGGATATTAGTATTTTATCCCGAGCCAGAAGCGAGGGATAAAATGTACTAATATCCGCCAATCCATGTTAAAACTCAAAACACATTCTGGCTTCCATGATTTATTTCGATTCTGATATGTCTAAGAATAAAAATACGGTAGTATACTTTGATTGGAAGACGGTAATTTATACATACGATTGCGGAAAATGTCGCACACAATTTATGTAACTCGAATAATACTGCGCCCTCTATCGGCATTATTCGGGTCACAATTTATGCTGCCAATGGAAACGTCAGTCACATTCATCGGCGCATGTGCTAATGAGATAATACGAAGAAATAATTCTGTTTTTTTAACATAGGGAAAGAGTGAGGTCATGTTAAAATTCTCAATAAATCATTGGAATACATAGGCATAAAGAATTCCATAACTATTCGTAAGCCTATGGGGGCTGGCTGTATATAAAACCGAACACATATATTGTATTATTTGTATATATCAGGTTGCACTATAAAAAAATTTGTAATAATAAATTATATATATATATATATACAATTACAGAGAAACGGAAATGATCAAAGTGATTAGCCGAGAGCGCACAACACCTTTATTTACAGCTTTTATCATTTTACATACTTTTTTTTTTTTTACAAATTCGGTTGATTTATTATTTAGAAGCTATATTAGTTTTATGTGGAATGTTTTGTAGATCGTTGTTTGTCCCTTTATCCGTTTTGTTTTAGCCATTTCGTTGTCTGTCCTTATTCGATTTACGAATTTTGATTACCCTTTTGGTATCTTGAAACTCTTCTTATGAGTTTCTTTGTCGTATTAAATATGTATGATGTCATGTTGGATGATATCTTTTATCTTATAAATATTGCATTTGACTCAATAACAAATCGTCAAGCATAATTATGATCCTTTTATATTCAGCTTTTAACACATGAACATTTCTTAAAAATAAAAGAGAATTTAAAACTGTTTTGAACTTTGGTTCATTTTTAAATATTCTGTTCGTGTATCGTTTAGAATGTTATATAACATTAACCAGGTAAACGTGTCTTTGACTGGTCATGTCTTCATTAACACGTTGCTACATAATTCTATGTAAACGTTGCATATTATGATTTAACAGCTCTAAGCAAACTTCATACATACATTGTACTTTCATAGCCAAGAGGTTCAAATGTCTTGTTATTTATTTCTTTCATATTACTAACAAATTTGGGAATTTAGCAAGACATTAATTCTAAGTTCTGGCTTCCATATCAGATTCTCTTATATTCATGCATGTTATTGTTTATAATGTTAACTGGTCGTTTGTGATGACAAATTACTTTCCTTGCTTGATACGTACACTTCTATGAAAAGTGGTGTTATTCATCTAGTGTTGTGGGCCCAAATATCTCCTCTTAGTGAAATCATGCGGCCATGTAAGTGTTTTCCACGTGTAAGTAAAATACTAATCCTCACATATAACTCTTGGAGAGTTAAAATACTAGTCCATAATCTAAATTGATTTGATTGACTGATTAATTTATCCATGCTTTCAGGGGCCGTCGTGGTCGTGATCGTATGGGAGGTTAAATTACAACTACCTGTGCAATCAGTGCCTATCACCACTAATGTTGTGAGTTCGAACCCCTAATATTGCAAGGTGTACTCGATACAACATTATGTGATAAAGTTTGTCAATGACTTGCGACAGGTCGGTGATTTTCTCCGGGTACTCCGGTTTCCTCCACCAATAAACCTGACCGCCACCATATATCTGAAATAGTGTTGAATTCTGGCATTAACCACCATAATCCTAAACCTATCCGTGCTTTCCATGTGTCAGATCATTGCAGTAATGTTTATATATTTAATATATAATTATCTATATATTTATGAAGTAACAATTATAAGAGATAATTTGGAATATTTGTATATGTTACCACCATCAATGATCTATATTGTGTATACAGTGGTAAAAATATCAGGAATCTTCTAATGTTAACTTTATATTTCATATAAAACTCTGGCTGTAAAAACTTATACTGAAGTCAATTTATATCTGATTTTGATATATCATATTAATCTACAAATATAAGTAATTTTCAAATAATTTTTAATAGAGTTTTTTTCAAAGTCTCATGATTTAAGCACAGACTTAACTTATATGTCTACAAAGATAATTTCACTGTATTGTGTTTTGGGCGAAATATTAATCCAGTTTTGTGTTTTTAATTTGTGTATTCTCAAAATGTTTAATTAATAAAATTGTATTGAAATTATAGAGTAAAACTACATTTAATTCTACTTTTATTGATGGAACGCAAAAAATCAAAATCGGACAGGAATCGACTTCAGAATAATGTTTTTAAAAATTAAAGTCTTACATTAAATAAATGAAAAATGAAAGATTTCAAATAGTTTTGACCACTGCTGTAATAGTATGTGTATTTCAATAACATTCGTTACTCGTCAATTAATTAAGAAATTCGTGTCTAGTCTTCCTGGTAGTTAGACCATGTTATACAGAGTTATATTATTTCTGGTCTGATAGAATACACGGACTCTGACATAATTTGTCAGGTATATAAGTCTTGTATTTTTTAGAAGGTAACACTCCTCTGGAACTATCAAACCATGTAAGTTTTAATTTCTATCTCAGTTTGTTTTAGTAGATCATTTTATTCATGGCCAATAAGAATTTAGCTCGGAAAAATATATCAAACGATTAGTGTATTTAACTTTTAATTTTTGGGTGTAATATAATTTATTTGTTTCTAATATTGAATTCTTAGAAACATTATAGAGTTACGTTTGGATTATCTCCAGTCCTGGTACATTTTTTTGTTTGTATATGCAACTTACAATACGTGTTGTAACATGGTAGTATATATATATATATATATATATATATATTGCCACGATTTAGGTTTAATCTTAAAATTACATTTCCTATCAAAATGATTAACTTTATTCTAAATTTCAAAAATAAATGTACACTTCTCAAAGGAAAACTGTGAATTTGAAATTTAACTACGACGTTCAAGATGGTGATACAATGAAACGTAAATGAAAGCATTTGTGCTCGGAATAGACACGTAGTTTGGTTTATAGAGGTTAAATAAATAAAGATTGGGACTTTTATTTCTAAAATCCAGTTTATACAGGATTCCGTTTCATTCCAAGTTCGGTTTAGACAGATTTCACTGTAATATACTTTTCTTGCTGCATTACTCAACATTAATTCTGTATGTATTACTTTGTGAAACTAAAAAGATACATTTATATCAATTAGATCAGATGTTTGCTTCAATAGTTTTTAGTAGTAGACAGTTATTTCTTGAATAATTTCATATTAAAGCATTGAAAATATGGGAATCTATTCACATGGATGATTTAATAATATATAAAACTGAAAATATATTTCCTTCAATAATTTTAGAAGCAAAATGAAGATCGCCCTTGTCGTTGTCGCTACCATAGCTTTAGCTGCTGTTGTATCAGCCGGTAGATATGGTAAAGGATACGGAGGTAAAATAGTTATTTTTTTTATATATTAATACATTACATACATTAGGAGGAAAATGATACGGAGGTGAAATAGTCATTGTATGATACACCAATACTTGTTATTATATAGTGATAAATGTTTCCTATTAATTTCAATGGAAAATAATCGTGCAATATATCCTTGTATAAAAATGTATATTGCACTAGTTCAAATATGAATATTTGAAGTAGTTCAATATTCCATTTAAATATAATAAAATACACAATATATAGGCATAAAATATTTATTACTATATAATAAAAGGGTTATTGCAAAAGTTTTGGTGAATATTCATGCAATAACCCTATAGTATTTTACATACATCAGGTGGTAAAGGATACGGAGGTAGAATAGTTACTGCATAATACATCAATACATAGTATAATGCATACATTAGGTGGTAAAGGATACGGAGATAAAATAATTATTGTATGATACACCAATACATAGCATATTACATACATTAGGTGGTAAAGGATACGGAGGTAAAATAACTACTGTTTGATACACTAATACATAGTATATAACATACCGTACATTGGGTGGTAAAGGATACGCAGGTAAAATGGTTATTGAATGATGCACCAATACATAGTATATTACATACATTAGGTGGTAAAGGATACGGGGGTAAAATAATTAGTGTATGATACACCAATGCATAGTATATAACATACCGTACATTGGGTGGTAAAGGATAAGCAGGTAAAATAATTATTGTATGATACACCAATACATAGCATATTGCATACAGTAGGGTGTGAGTACACTCATATAGTACACAAATAGATAAGTCAAACTACGTATTTTTGTAAGATACACTAAATCTCAGTTGTGAGCATTGGCTAATAGCGTATGAAAGCGTTGATATTTTGACTTTGAGCGTACCTGATGAAGGTTATTCCAGTAACGTACCTGATGAAGGTTATTCCAGTAACGTACCTGATGAAGGTTATTCCAGTAACGTACCTGATGAAGGTTATTCCAGAAACGCGTCGTGTTCACTAAATTGGATATCTACATTTTTATTTTGCAACTTTTTCAGTGTGTAAAATTACCATAAACATCCTCTCCCTGAACAATAAATATTAAAGATAACTGATACCTTTTTCCGTGAGAAAACCATAATATAATACAGGAAACTCTTTTATTATTTTATCAAATACATTTCCATGGAAAAGAAAATATTCCGGTACAAGACACGCATTTCAAAGAACAACACTTTGTAATCTGAAGGTTCAGTGACACACTGACAATGGAATTAAATTAATTGCATTAGGAATGATTGACATTTATTTAAAAATTAGTTTACATCATAATAACTTTTATGATAGTCAAAAACATATATTTCATTAAAAGTTTGGGTATTAGAGGTCATATTGTGCTTTTATTTAACTTCGTCCGTTCGTCGGTCATACATTCTTTCCAGTTGATAAATAAAATAAACTACCCTAAATGATCTGGAGTTTTAATGCAATATCATGATCAACCAACATAAAAATTTAAGATTTTTATTTTTGTCGTTCCTGATATGTAAATAATATTATATTTTATGGTTTTCGTGTAATGAATAATATACCACATACAACAAATGTAGTATGATAATAAGTATTTTCTAAGCAGTTATGTTTACTGGAATTATTTTTAATACAATACATTAAATCTAGTATATGTCTTATAAAATATGTCGGGTGGGTATGTCATTAGTGATAAACTGATCACATTCTTCTAGATGTTTTATAATCAAAAGGTCGACAACTCTAAAATTTACTGTAAAAACTGAGTTTTGACATTCATTGCAGGACTTCTTGGTGGACATGTATTCGGAGGACATGGCCATGCATATGGAGACAATTTCGGAAGTGGATTTAACAGCTTTGGTGGTGTGGGAGGTGGATCATTCGGAGGAATGTCTGGTGAATTTAATAGCGTTGGTGGTATTGGAGGTGGATCATTCGGAGGAATGTCTGGTGGATTCAATAACTTTGGTGGTATTGGAGGTGGATCATTCGGAGGAATGGGTGATGATCGTGAATTTTTCGGTGGATTCGGTGATGATGGATTCGATAGATTCGATGATGGAGGATTCGACAGATTCGATGACGGGCAATTCTTCGGCAGAGGTTTTGGTGGTTCTTTCCAAGGCCGGTCTTCTCCAATGTTTTGGGATTAGAAATTATTACAATATGTTGATACTGTTATGATTAGAACGTTTAAAGAGTGAATGTTTATATTACATCAAACTAGTGAATAATGTCGTTAAATTTGTCATACACTTTAACACACTATTGGATTTTTATTGTTCAACACTGTTCATGGAGAAAACAAAATTCCTTCCTTTATTTAAATAAGATAGTCAATCTTTACTTGAACGAACGAATGAATTATTTTCTGTTTAGTACAAACGTTTGTTGTGATACCATGAAACAATTCAAATTTTATACTAGAGTACATGAATATTCCCCATTCAAACACTGATTAACATAAGAAAAAAGTATATTATTTAGTAGTAATTTTGTCCAGATATATTGTCTGAAGTGTTCTATTAATATCTACCTCAGTATATGTATCCACTGGTCTGTCATTTATCTAATACATCAAAGTTCATTTAATTTTCGAGATATTTTACCTACAAGTAAGAAAGAAGGAAGATGTAAATAATGTACAATTAACAACAAACAAAATAGATAGGTTTCCCTCAATTTTATGAAGCACTAAGCCAATCTAAGCAAAAGAACAATTTAAATATATGATTTTTCCCAAGATATTAACGATGTTTTCTATAACTCTGTATTGATGGACAATTTAATTGTTAGGGGTGGGCTATTTTTTTCCCCTGGGCCATCAAATTTGTTTTAAATATGAACCAAAAATCAAATAATTTTCATACATTTTTTCCAATTGCATCACAATTTCCAGTTGAAAATTGTATATTATATACTTGTTGTATCTTTCAGGTCAATTTGTTTTTTTTCTCCATAGAATTTTGCGGTAAATTAGGTTTTTTTTTTTTAAAGATATACACCCTTTTTTAACTCGAAAAGTTAAAAGCTGGTCGTACCCATAGCATAGACTTTTGTAAACAAAATAAGCGCAAAAACACTGAAGATTATTTAAAAAGCAGCTTTATCAAAATATGCATATCCAAATACAGTATGCTTTAATATTGTAGTAACTTTTATAAATAAAAATCAATTTATCATCCCCAAAAAATACATAAGAAAAACACATAACACTTAAAAAGAAAAAGATTAATTTATTTATTATATCTGTTTTATTAATATTTATTTAGTTAATGTACTATGTAAAATGTTCTTCACTATGTAATAGAAATTTATGTTATTTCATATTCATGTGTTACAAAATAAAACTTATTGTCTAAAAATAAACACAACGTTTACTACATTCAACAGTTTGGCTATCCGATAAATAATGGCTTATCTGTTCTCGAAGCAAAAGAAAAAGGAAAACAAAAACAAAACCTACGACAGGAACAAATTAGATTGATTGATTGATTTATTGTGTTTAACGCCATTTTCAGCAATATTTGAGCTATATCAGGCGATCAGTTTTAGTGGTGGAAGAAGTCGGAGTACACGAAGAGAACCACCGACCATGGGAAAATAACTGGTAAACTTTATCACTTGCGAGTCGAATGCACACTTTTTTGTAATTTACAAAGCCGGGCGCGAACCAACGCCGTATTGATGAGTTACTAGGTAATCCAACTACCTAACTCATTGAGCCACCTGTGCCCTCCAAATTAGATCATTTACACAAACTGGATCCAGGTCAATATTTGATTATTAACCTATAGATTATCTAATTATAACTTAGAAAAAATAATCCCGTCTGTTTACATTAAATTAAAGATGTAGGTCTAATTATTTTGAGGATGTTTATAATTTCACAGATATAAGCTATAATATTATTACAATTTACAGCAGTTATCAGTTCCAGTAAAACTGACCCTGACGTCACGATATTAAAGCATTTTTACACTAATGTTGATGAATAGTGTCCCAACTTTACAAGTGCAATATGATACGTAATATAGTACCATATATTTCATTCATTCCCTGCAGCTCTGATCCATGTAATAATGTCCTGTTCCGCCATATTTATTTATCTCGACTGATACCGTTTTATTCGGTACCTCTCTAGTTTTATGAGAAAGTATGAAATGCAATATCGGTCAAGTTGGAATATGCTAATTCACTTGAAAATACACAAATCAATTCAGTTTGCATTATTCTCCTCTATTTTTATGTGACTGAAAAACAAGGAAAAAACACAATAATTATATTATATAACATACGTTATAAGACATTTGTAAGTGTATAATATGCATCTTCAACTCAAATCAGTTGTCAGAAATAAAAGCGAGCTACCGAGAGTTTTTGAATTTGAAAGCAAATTAACGAAATATGTTTTCTTTAGAAAAGCTGGCTTCAAGTTTACTAAACGATCATCTGACCATTTACAGGCAACAATAATAAATAATTAATTGCCAGTGAGTAATACTCAGTATATAATTTAGTATGTTGTTTCCTTTCCATCATTATATCTGACCCTAATATAAAATATCAGAAAAAACACCAAAAATGTTGTTATTGTTATAATGATGTCCTTACATTGTATGATAGTATTTTAAAATATACTCGTAATGTATTTTCGCCTACAGTCGTTCTTTTTGAACAGTCGTATAGACAGTCGCTGACCGACATATATCTTATCTGGTACCCCTTTCAGATGTTTTACCTGTTAAGCTTTTGGGGAACTAGTTGTAAATCAGCTCACTTCCTGTTAAAAGAAAATATTAAAATATGCAACAGAGAGATAATTGTATACTTTTATTATTTAATTCAAATATCAACTTCCATGGATTGCTGTAATTTTTCAGGAGGATAAGTACAAAATTAATGCAATGTCTTAAAATAAAAATTATATGTGTATTCGATGCAAAACTGGAGGAAGGGCTGGTGAACAATCACTTTTGTCCCAGCTTTTAAACGTCATACACATAGACTTCACATTTTAAGGCACTATTAAAAAAAAGTAATATTTTTTTATTAGAATAACGAAAAATCCAAATATCTTTTAAACTATAGATTTTTGAACAGCAAAATAAACGAGAGTTTTATTTAGAATTAGGAGTGCTAACTAAAAATGTTACAGTAATGCTTCTTATTTTTTTGACTGAGGCTGCACTCAGATGAAATTTGGTATTTTGGTCCTATTTTGTTGTCATTTTTCGATCGGGAGTAGATGTACTTTATAGAAGAGCCATCCGTATGTCAGGTATCTTATCTGTAAAATCTTTCTCTTAGCCACGTGTACTTTAGACGAACCTGACAAGCATTTCTCTCATAGATTATTGTTATATTTTGCATTATTTTGTAAAATGGGTAAAAAGTATGACTTATCCCCGGAATACCAAAAGTTTAAAAAAAAAGTTGTTTGGCAACGAAGAAGCCAATTGTCTCGTTTGATAGGGTATATCAAAGGACATCTAAAGTTTTGGGTGTGTCTTGCACTTCAGTGCACCGTACTATGAATGGTAACTTACTTACTTAGTTCTTGCTATGCCTCATGGCACATAGGGCAAGGACAAGTTTCCTCCACTCTTCTCTGTTGTTGGCTTTTCTTTCTATTGTGCCCCAGGTGTATCCTCTTTCCTTTATTTCATTTTCGATGGTGCACCTCCATGTTGTTTTAGGTCTTCCTCTTTTTCTTTTACCTTCTTGTGTCCATCTTAGGGCTACCTTAGTCATGTCTTCAAATGGTTTAAGTATAACATGACCAAGCCATCTCCATCTTTTTTGAATCAACAAAGTCTCCATGTCCTTGGTGTTTGTGATGTCATGCAGATCTGTGTTGGAGATTTTGTTCGGCCAGAATATCTTCGTTATCTTTCTTAGACAGGTGTTATGGAAGCTGGAGAGTCTGTTGATGTCTTTATCAGTCATTCTCCAGCATTCTGAGCCATATAGGAGCACAGATAGTACACAGCTGTTATAAAGTTTAAGCTTGGTCTTCTTTGAAAAAGCTGTTGTCTTCCAGATGTTGCCTAATCTGATGAATGCTGATCTAACTTTTCCTATTCTGATTTTTATATCTTTTTCAGCTCCACCCTCCGTTGTTATACAGCTTCCTATGTAATTAAATGAGTCTACTGTATCCAGTTGTTTCCCTTCTACAAATATGACTGGCAATCTCTCTGTGTTGAGGTACATTAATTTTATTTTCTTGGCATTGATCTTAAGGCCAATCATTCTAGCATTTTCTTCTAACTTTCTGGTCTTTTCCTGCATATGGTCTTAAGTATGCGATAATAGCGCTAATTGACCAGCGTAATCTGTATCCTCTAGTGTGGTACATAGTGTCCATCTCAGTCCGGTGTTACCTTCTGTTTATAGGGTTGTTCTCATTACCCAATCAATTGAAATTATGAAGAGCAAAGATGACATAACACATCCCTGTCTTACTCTTGATTTTACAAGGAAACTAGTGTCAGCTTCAGAGTTGATGGTACATGAGAAATTTGTATAGAACTGCTTGATGAGTTGCACTAGCTTACTTGGTATTCCATTATTTCTCAAAATTTCCCATAGTCTGTCTCTGTGTAGTCTGTCAAAGTCTTTCTCAAAATCTCCAAAATGAACAAGTAGTTTTCTCTGCCACTCATGACACTGTTCTAAGATGTTTCTGAGGACAAATATGTGGTCTATGCAACCTCTACCTTTTCTGGACCCAGCTTGTTCTTGTCTACAGCTTGAATGGTAAGAGGCCTTTGTAAGTCAAATAGACCCAAAGAAAGATCTAAAATTTTGGACGACTTTGATCATTGTGTTATTAAAAGAACAATCCACGGTTTATATTCACGGAAAAATTCCTCCCACAGTCTCAATAATACATAAGGAAATAAAAGATTCTATTAGATTATCAAAGTCTAAACTTACTCTAACTCTCATTGATTTTGGATATACTTATAAAAAAATAGGTGATAATCGAAGAGTTCTGTACGATCAAGTGTCTATTATCAATGATAGGTGTAATTATCTGCGAAAGATCAAATCTTTTAGGAAAATATCGTGTACATGGATGAAACATGGGTTAACCAAAATCACTACACAGATTATATGTGGCTTCCGAATGATGGGTATGATGTCCCAAAAATACCCTCGGATAAAGGCAAACGTTTGATTGTTTTGCATGCAGGTTCGCGAAGTGAGGGTTTGATTGACAGCTGCGATTTAGTGTTTCTGGCCAAATCAAAGGATGGTGACTATCACCAGGAGATGAATAGTGTTGTCTTTCTTGAGTGTTTTGAAAATCAATTGATGGCTGCTCTGAAAAAATCCTAGCTTGGTTGTGTTAGATAATGCAAGTTATCACAATGTTATAACAGAAGATACGGTGTGCCCAAATTTTAGTAAAAAAAAACTGTTCTCCAAAACTATCTTACACAACACAACATTCCTTTTTCTGCTACTGATACCAAAAAAGTATTATATGAAAAAACAAAAACCAAAAAAAAGACCCCAGTAGTTTATAAAACAGATAAAATTGCTAATTTACACGGACATGAAGTATTAAGAAACCCCGTTCGACACTGTGAACTTAACCCGATAGAATTAATTTGGGCGCAAGTCAAATGTTTCGTGGCTAAAAACAATACCACCTTCCGATTAAAAGATGCTAAAGAACTCACGTGTGCCGCTTTCGGACAAATTACAAAAGATGTGTGGACAAAAGTAGAAGAACGTGTGGTCAAAATTGAAAAAGAATATTGCAAAGAAAACTGTATAGATAGAAGTGTCATAGAACCTATTATCATTGATTTTTGTGATGATGACTCGGATGACGACATATATAAAGTATTGAAGTATAATCATATTAAGTATAATAGACAGAGAAAAATGTAAAAATCGAATAAATGTTACGTTAAAGCCAATGCCGAAAATATTTTGGAACATGTGTCTCCCAATTTATTAAGGTTTAAGAACAGTTGTAACTGTTGAAACTATCTGGGGTCAAATGAATTATTTAACTTACTAGTATATTGATTATAACGCATAAATAATACACAAAACAACCTGACACAAAAAACAAAAAAGATAAACAGGGACAATTTATAATCCAACCGAAAACCAAACACAAAACGGGCCTCGTATTCATGAAAAGTGAGAAAAAAAAACACACACACAAATCGAAACTTCGGATCCCTGTTTTGGATAAGCATTTCGAAGTGGAATATGTTAAATATATATTTCCAAACTTTTAGCTCACGTTTGAGTTGAAAGATATGACTTGGTTTAGTAGAATAGTTACGTAAAACAATTGCAAGTATCAATGAATCATCAATAATTTTTACAGTTTTTAGGTATTTTTTTACCAATGTTAAATTGAAGGTTTGGTAAAAACAATAGCTCAAAAAATGACAGTGCTCTACCCCCCCACCCCAAATCAATCCTCCAATTGATCTCTGAGGTTCTATAATTTACAAATGTTCTAATTTTACGAGTATTTTTAATTAGGAAGTTGCACAATCTCAAAACTCATTTTTCGTTCCGTTTCTTACATGTATATAAATTAAAAATGTCATACAGAATCGAACAAAACGACGATGATATATTCTTCATATTATATGATATATGAAGACTTCATTTTTTCACTATTAAAGACAGAAGTGCTATATATTTAGTGAAAAAAAAATTAAAAAATTAAAAATGTCCCAGTCCAAGCAATTTTTACAGGTAAAATTCAATGAACTCAATAGTGCGTGTAGGAGATAGTGACGGGCTCTACAGAGAACAATGGAATATTTCGGGTGACCGTCGAGTGTCTATTGTCCTCAGGGATTAAAACACACGGCCGCAGGCTGTTCTCTTTTATAGACTTATTCCCTCCGTATTTCATAAAACTTTGTCAAAATATACACTCAAAAACTCCTTTAAAATGCGATTTTTATATATGAGCAGGGCCAAATACGTTCATTTTCTGGTCTGCAAACTTCCAAATTAAATTAGCACCCTTCATTCTCTACACAACTCTCGTTTACACTTCTACTTTAAAATCTACAGTTTAAAACATATTTCAAATTTTCGTTATTCTAATCAAAAAAAAATATATTACTTTAATATTGTATATATACTTTATAGGATGTACTAATGAAGTATGATAATGTTTTAAAATATACTCATAATATATGATATTGTTTTAAAATGTACCTATAATTGTATGATATTGTTATAACATGTACTTAAACTGTATAATATTATTAATATATGTACTTTTTTAATATATGATATTATGACATTATGTACTTATAATATGCTAGATTAGGTTAAGATGTTAAATAAACATTATAACTTGAGATTTCTAGTGTACATTACTACCATTTTCACTGTATCTTTCAGGGCATATGCTTTCCTATCAAGTTGCCATAAATATAAAGATAACTAAATATTTGTCTTTCTGCCCCATAGTGTTACATTGATATTAAAATAACAAAATATGTGTCTTTCTGTCCCATAGTGTTACATTGATATTAAAATATCTGTCTTTCTCTCTCATGGTGTATTAAAATATTTGTCTTTCTGTCCCATGGTGTTACATTGATATTAAGAGACCAAACCCAAAATAAAAAGCACTATGACTACTCTCACATTCCGAATATCAAGAAATAAATAACAAGTAAAAGAACAAGACATGTATTTCATCATTCTAACTAAATAACAAGTAACAGAACAACACATGTATTTCATCATTCTAACTAAATAACAAGTAACAGAACAACACATGTATTTCATCGTTCTAACTAAATAACAAGTAACAGAACAACACATGTATTTCATCTTTCTAACTAAATAACAAGTAACAGAACAACACATGTATTTCATCTTTCTAACTAAATAACAAGTAACAGAACAACACATGTATTTCATCTTTCTAACTAAATAACAAGTAACAGAACAACACATGTA
>MJUT01024965.1:476946-487264 GCA_002080005.1 Gigantidas platifrons
TACAGTCACAGTCTACGAAATGTTAAGCACTTGGTCTAATACCTGGCTACAGTCACACCCTACGAAATGTTAGGCACGTGGTTCAATACCTGGCTACAGTCACAGTCTATGAAATGTTAAGCACTTGGTCTAATACCTGGCTCCAGTCACAGTCTACGAAATGTTAGAGACTTGGTCTAATACCTGGCTACAGTCACAGCCTACGAAAGGTTAGACACTTTTTCTAATACCCGGCTATAGTCGGTCTACAGAATATTGTGGGGTTCTGTGTTAGGATGCGGGTGGGGACCGTGGTGTAGTTCTATAACATCAAGCATCATATTTTACTTATTCTGGACATTTAGCTGTTTGTATGTGGTTTTCAGTATTAAAAGAAAACAATGAGAAAAACTGTAATCATTACAGACATAAAATATTTTCAATATTTTATTTGACCATCTTTTCAAGACTAATAAACTGAAAATGAACGGACATGTCTATTAAAGTCATGTACATTGTTGGTTTACAGGTGATACAACAAAGATATTAACAATAATTTGTTTTTATTATGTTCAGTGTCGTGGTCATAATTCATGTTCGTTAATAAGGTTGGTTTTATATACTAAGTAATCAATAGATATAGAGTGAGTGCGTGATTGTTGTTTAACACCAACTCAGTACTTTCTTTAAGCTATATCATGGCAAAAACAAGTACATTTTCAATGAGATGATGATGAGGTCCTCTTTGTACTAGACCAACACGCCTTGTTTATTTTTTAATAGTTCTACCTCATTGAAACAACAGTCCACGGATAGACATGTCGCCACACTGAGACACATTATCATGATTCCGATTTTTGCTCTTTCTCCTCAAAGTTGCGTGCTTAGCGGAGAAGCAACAAATACCAATATTATAGTCGAATTTTGTTCCAGCTGTATGCTATACATTTCGTTTTGGCTCTTTAATATTTTGACTTTGAGCGTACCTGGTGAAGGTTATTCCAGTAACGTACCTGGTGAAGGTTATTCCAGAAACGTACCTGGTGAAGGTTATTCCAGAAATGCGTCGTGTACACTAAATTAGATATCTACGTTCTTATTACGTACATCATCAGCAAGTTGAAATGTTATATCATTAATAAAGGTATTAAGGGCACATGTGAAAATGTCAATTGGTTACTGCAGAAAATCGTAATGCATAATTAATGCTAAGTTCAAAATGTTCAACCTATTGCTAAATCATATTGTTTTTAATTTGTGGACGAAAGCCATGCTTGGAAATAAAAAAAACTACTTAGTAATGATAGACAATATAATCAACTACGACAACACACATTGTAAACTTTAACAAATTACAAACGATGTCATACAAATATACACAGGTCCATTTCATGTTTATTTATCTCTAGATCTTATAAAAGTACATCACATAAAAAACATGTGTTACTGTTCCAAAAATATCAATGGTTACATTGATAACTATTATTTCCATTCAAAAGTTCTTAATTGTTCTAACTTAATAAACTGGTGATGATCCAGCGTAATAAGAACCACCCATACTGCTGCCAATTCCACCTGACTGGTAATAAGAGCCACTTCCCATTCCTCCAAGTGATCCACCGTAATATCCACCACCACCCGTTCCTCCCATTGATCCACCATAATATCCACCTCCCATTCCTCCAATTGATCCACCGTAATATCCGCCTCCCATTCCTCCAATTGAGCCAACTCCTCCCATTGATCCACCATAATATCCACCTCCTATTCCTCCAGTTGATCCACCATAATATCCTCCTCCCATACCACCATAGCTATCTTTTCCACCTAAATATGATCCACCTCCGTATCCACCTCCGTATCCACCTCCGTATCCACCTCCATATCCACCTCCATATCCGCCTCCGTATCCACCTCCGTAACCACCTCCGTATCCACCTCCGTATCCACCTCCATATCCTTTTCCGTATCCCTTTCCACCTATGAAACCACCTCCGTGTCCTGAAATATGAATAGAATAATATCGTTAACAGTTGAACTATCTGTAATATTCTATACTGTTTAATATAGTTAATATAGTCTACACTGTTTAATCTGATATTCAAGATGTAATTTAAGCGTGTTGAATAATGTTTGAATATTATTTGTGTTAAGTTGATGTAGTGAAAAATACTGTTCTCTGAATCTGAATATATATCAGAGCGTTAACAACTCACTAAATACTGTTCTCTGAATCTGAATATATATCAGAACGTTAACAACTCACTAAATACTCTTTCATTTATCATTCAGAAATATATATGTTAAAAATGCTGCGGTTCCAGAATTGTGCTTATCTTGTATTAATTTTGAATATGAGTGGTTAGCGAATGTTATTTGGTATAGGTGAAGGAAACCGGAATATATGGTGTGAGGTAGAATAATGGAAATTTATGTTTGGTTTCTCTCCCATTTAATTAAAACAATAAATTATCTTACACTCAGTTGTTCATAAAATACTATGAATTGATGTATATAGATGTATAATAAAATAACTAGTTTACCTCCGTATCCTTTACCATATCCACCGGCTGATACAACAGCAGCTAAAGCTATGGTAGCGACAACGGCAAGGACTATTTTCATGTTGCTGAAATTCGAGAAAGCAAACGGAATCAATTCATTTATAGATTACTAATTCAATGGAATGACGTTTAACTTTTTTGCAAAAGTTTGTATAATTGTTTAATGTTATTGTTGATCTGCAACAAATAAAATACAAAATATGTCGACTATGTTACTTTCAAGCACATATGAAAGTATTAATTATTATTATTATTATAAATAATATTATAATGTTGGCTAAATATCAACACCAAGAAAACATTATTAAATTGATGCACCAGATGAAAAGTTATGCATTTAATTTTTTCTATAGCGCTCAACCAAATACTTTTGGAAAGCTAAATATAAACACCAAATATTAAATAGCAGCGAACAAATATTAAGTAACTGAACCTATAACTAAATCCAGCTGAGGAGAATAGTTATAACGATACACAATGATGATGAATTCCAGAACCTCGTTGATGGTCGTTTCTAAAATTATGAAAGTCAATTTAATAAGTTAAAAGAAATCCACTAAGCTATATTTAGTCAACATTTAAATGAATACAATTGTTATTTAGAGTCAGTTTCTCTAAATTATAAAATAAGAAAACGCTTTCTGTTTGTTTGAATATTTATACCAGAAAATTAGCTTTTTTTTTAAGATAAAACAAATATGTACTTACGTATATTTGGTAGTTCCAAATGAATGTGGTCTACTGACCGGCCCAATCTTTATATATCTGGTCAAATTATGTCACTATCCGTGTACACTTCAATAACTCTAACACTATGTTATGTGTCTCTACAACCCGGAAGACTTCTCTTTGGTAGCATTCATTTATTTCAAACAACGTCATTTGAGATAAATTCAGTAGTTTTGTCGTTAATGTAGAATATAGTACTTATCATCAATCGTTTAAAAAAAAATGGCGAAATAAAAATTCAAAAATATTTTGTAATGTACATTAAGGTGCGTATTATCATACACTAAATTTTAATATGATTTGGGTTTATCAGTTTACATGTCTCATATTGTTCCAGTAATTTTATTTTATATGAATAATAAAAATTGCCTTTAAGAAACGGATCATGAATATTCAAACTCAACTATTTAAGTTATATTTAACCTCAAAAATACAAAATGGCTAATAAGAGCAAAAACTGTGATATAATTTACCGAAAAGATGTTCAAATTGGTTGTTTAAACAATATACTAAATACTGACTGAATTCTTTAAATTGATTAAAGAAATACGTCAAGGCTATCCTCTTTCATGGGGATTTCTACGAAGAGCAAAAACACACTAAGGGACCGACCATTTAACTTGCAAAGGTGGGGGGAGGGGTTATGGGTTTTTTTTCGTTCAGAATTTTGTTTTCGGACAACACGAGAGATAGGGAATATTTTTTTTTCTCGCGCAAAGCGCGAATTTTTTTTCCAGAATTTAACATTAGGTTATATGACAAAAACTCTGAATCAGATTTGTATTTTCCTCCACCAAAATCAGAATATTTTTTTCAGCAACATTGGGAATCAGAATATTTTTTTAGGAAAATACCATAACCCCCGCCCCCTTCAAGTTAAATGGTCGTTCCCTTAAGAGCTTAAATTGTAAAACAATATTCTAATCCAGAATTAAAATGAACACAAAATTCAGTATATTCGATATAGATATATAGCTCAATTATTATTTTTTTTAATTTCGTTCCTATCTTATTTAAAACATTTAACCTTATTATCATTCATCACGTGGAGCTACAATAAAGACAAATAGATAATTAATTTGTACTCAACCCTTATTAACTAACGAAACATGTATGTTGAGATGATAAAAAGATAAAAACATTGGAAAACTAAATCAAACTATAATATTTAGATATAACAATTAAAGGGTATTCCATTATAATCTATATTTTTTCGGAAAACAACCATATCCGTCCATAATAATAATATGATTGAAATTGAAGCTGACCAAGATATATGTTTGAAAAGAAACCTCGAAAATTGTTAACATCGATGCAGGTTTTTCTTTATTTATATATGTATTGCCATTGGAGATCCAGTTGTCAGGATGGAAAGGTCGGGATCCCATTAATCAGTTTTACCCAGCCACATTTTTGTGCCTGTCTCAAGCCAGGACCTGGATTTTCAACGTCATATATCGTGATATTTTAATGTTCAGTGAGTTCCAATTAGACGAGAGGTGTTCGTTTTGTTGTTATTGGTGGAATTGATGAAAATAATTGCTTAATCGATCAATGCTTAATATTATTTAAGACCTAGTTTCTAGCAGCGGGGTCCATTTGATTCACACCCCTCACTTGCTCCCGTTAACTGATATGTTGTGCCGTGTGAAATCTGAAGCACCCTATTACGAGTCACATGCCAGTGACTATGAATGTGTTATAATTTAAACCCAATTGGTCTAAAAAGGTCATGATCCGTATTTATCATATCATTAGTTATTCATGACATGGGGTCACTAGCATGTAGTTTCCGCAGATCTGTAACGCCGCGACATACCAGTACAGAGAAGCAAGTTAAAGGTGTGATTTTAATCAGTCTGTTCTGCGTACAATCTCTTCGAAACGGATGTCGAATGGCCTTTTGGGAAGAATTAAATACACAACTCGTCATTAGGACGTTGCATCAATGAGTGTCTGCTGTTTGCCTTGTATTAGACTCGTTATATATACTAGTAATCGATTACTCTTCTATCATAATTGAAATCAGATAGTAATGAATTCTTTATCCCTCGATTTAAGCGCAATATGCATGTATTCCTTATTATGCCTATGTTGATTTATATAGCCTCGATATACTATGTCACAGTAACATTATTATCTACTACATATTTGACGATTCTTGCATAGAAAAGACAGCTTGGAGCAGCTCCTTATGAGAAACAGTTTGTTAGTAGCGATTGTTGGTGGACCCTTGCAACACTACATTTTTCTACCTTATTCATGGTCTAGCTCATTCCGCCTTTCCCCTTGCCCGACCTTGTCGCATCAAAACATCCACACATTGGCTCGTGCCAGTGTCACCTTTTACATACATGTTTCGTTGTGTTTTAAATTGTTTTCGTCATGACTATAACTGACATACTTCAGTAGCTTGTGTAAAACTGCAATTAATTAATTAGCATAAGTCCAACAACTATGATTTTATCACCGATGCGCAATTCGGATTCCAATGGTGGTGAAATACCATCATATGTCAGATTCCCACTTTATTATGTCGTGCATTATCTGTATATTGGTTTCGTAAGAATGCCATGGTGACACAATGGACAGATTAAGACTGTCATTGGAGATATCTAGATATTGTATAGCCGGTTAATTACAATCAGTGATGAAATCAATAGCAGCACACCCTAAATCATGTGTCCGTGGCGGTTGTTGTTTAATTTTATTTTTCTATGACAAATTGGGTTTAAAAAATACGACGTACGATGAACTGACTGATGGCGGATGTTAAATGATGGCAAAAACTCACATGGCCTTTGGTCGGGTGAACAGAAAATGAGGCAGAGGAAGCTATCTATGTTGTATCTTTTTTCTCAAGTTCTAATGGAATCCAGTTAACAAAATTTTGATTAAAAATGCAATTTAAATATCTACAAAGTTTAATGGTGAGAGATTGAATACCTGGGGCCGTGTCAATGAAACTATCCTAAGATTTGTCCTAAGACATATCTTAGCACATAATTTAGGATAATCTTAGGACTATCCTAGGACATATCTAGGACTGTAAAACAAAGCTATCTTAGGACTATCTTAACTAGGATGGTCTTATGATTGTCCTAACTAATAAACAAAGCAATAAATACATGTAGATGAAATTTACAGTCAATGTATTTAATATTTGGCGATATCTTCTAAAAAAAAAAATACATGTACATAAAATCAATTTAAATAAATAAAATTTAAATTGAAAATAAAATATGACTTTAAAAGATAATTATTATAAAAGTTGAATGAAAACTTTTTGTATTTCTAATATTTCATTTAAACATTTAAAAACTTTTCAACAATGTACAAGTAAGTGAAATCTATTCAATTTAAAGTGTCACCGCGGTGTCACACAATCGTTCATGTATAGGGTTAAAGGACAATCTCGTGCATTTTATATTAAATAAAGCCGACGTACATGTACATTCATTTTATTACAAATCGTTTTTGCCAGCGGTACTGTATATCGTCATTATGAGTAGGAAACGAAGTCCGAATTTTACTGAGTCCGAACTACAAACGCTTTTGGATGAAGTTGAACGCCACAAAGGTACTTTATTCTGCAGCAAGCTGTCAAATGTCACCACCAACACTAACTTAGGACAATCCTAGGATAGTCTTAGGACACCTGTTTGGTTGTCCTAACTTTAGGACAATATTTAGGAGATATCTTAACTTGAGACACTTTCATTGACCCGACTTAGGACTAAGATATATCCTAAGACCATCCTAGAATATGTCTTAGTCATAAGACAGCTTTGTTGACACGGCCCCAGATGCTTGTAATAGTTTATGAAGTTTGTGGCGATTTGGCAATACACAATAATATCCAGGTTTTTATTCATGGGTTTAAAGTGGTAGATGGATTGATGTACATTTTTGTATCTTGTATTATTTGCTTATAATTGTCATTTTGAAAGCCCAAAAACACATATCTGATACTTTCTATTATTTCTTTTTCACATACACCTCTTGATATTGAAAGGCTATAGATTATAATAATGTATTATCAAGGGTTGTCTAACGTATATACATGCTTCGCATTCAAATTAGTCACAAGATAATATCTAGGGGTTTCGAGTGGATATTCTAAAGATTTAAATACGACAGTAAATCATTTTTATTTTAAAGCAATAAAGGTTCAGTTTGTCAAATCTGCCCATGATCAATTATTTCATATTATACGAAAATCAAAAAGTTCACAACACACATCATTACGTTTGTGATTGACAGTTCAAATGATATGAACAATATCAAATTTGATTGGATCCTTCTCAGAACCAGGAGAAAGACAAAGCTGTACATACAGACTGGCAGAGGGGTTTGTAATTATCAACAGAGGGTTCATAGAAGTAGAATGGTTATATATATGATATATATCTAACTGTTGTAAAGTTAAAAGTCTGTAAATGGTGCTAGAAACTGTCTGCACATTTGATACTTTGGTTCTAAAATTATACGTTTTGGTTCTAACGTTATATGTTTTACAAGATCTATTTCCTTTTAAGGCGGGGCAAAATAGTGAGCTTTCACTCAAAGTTCAATAAAAATTAATTTATAAAAAAATCCACATGATCTGCTCAAAAGTTTAAAGCTGTAACAACTTGTGACTTTTCCATTTACTATAGAATTATCCTCTGATTTGTGTATAAAGTTCATGTGAAGAGAAAATTATATTCAAATTCGTTGTCCTTTCCATTACTCTTGCTAGACCGGGAACCAGTTTGTTCATCATAAAGGAAATAACTCTTATAAAAACTTTCCAAACGTACAATTGTATAATCAAATCGGGAATGTGAAAGGTCTATTGCTGCACATTGCTCATATGCGGAAATAAAACGTTCACAACTACACATTATTATGTCGAGATTCACAGTTAAAATCACATGAACAATGTAAAACCTGATAGAATTCCCCTCCATTATCAGATGAAGAAAGATAAATATGTAGTCAGGCTTAATAAGAAACAGAGGGTGTGCAATTTTTGGTCATATAATTAATATCTAACCGTGATTTAGTTAAAAAGCAATAAATCACCGGGTGCTAGATTTAATTGCCAGTCACATTGGCTTGGTCATGGAATCTTAACATTTAAAATTCAAGCAAATACCGTACAATAAAATAGGAAAGGCATAAAACACAATTGACTTTTATCATTTTCCTGTTTATTTCAAGAAATGGAAATCAGCCGTTATGGTGATATCATGAGAACATGTATAGCCCCTAGTAGTATATGAAGTGCCGTCACATCATTATGTCATCATGTCTTCGCTGACCTATATAATTCATATCTAGTCAGCAATATAAAACTCATGTTTACTATAACCAATTAATATTAAATCTGTTACAATATGTTTTATGTTGCCCTTCATTTTTGTGATGGTGCATGGTCTTTTTTGTTAGAAGTGAATCCGTGTACATTATCTATTGTTATATCCGTATTGTAGTTAGAGATACGTCCATGGATTTATCAAGAGGGGGTTGGCATCTCATTAACCAGTTTAACACCGCCACGTTTTTGTGCCTGTCCCAAGTCAGGACCTGAATTGTAAACGTCAAATGTTAATGTTTTGATGTGGTGGTTCACTTTATTGATATTGACGGAATGCTTGATTAACTTTCTTCTCATAATGAATACACACATGTATTTTTTGTATGGGTTACAAGTCCTCAAAAAGTGACAGACGACATTTCTATAGTTCAAACAGATAACCAATAGCAGTTATCATTTCCGAAAATCACATGAGAAAATCATCAATTTCAAATGTTATTATCAGTGATAATCACAATGAAATTAAAAAAAAAAAAAAAACTCAGGCAGACTTGGGTTTTGCAGACTGGATATTTTCCTAGAATAAAATACAAGGCAATATGTCCATTGGTCATTTTGTAAATGGTACAAAGTAAGTGTCTTATACACAGTGTAAGTATTGCTTATATAAAAGATTACAATATCTTATCTTAAATTCAGAAGCTTGGTAATGTTGTTTTTTTTTGGAAAGTGTGTCAAATGGGTCCAGCTGGGTTTTCTCATTTTACTTATTGGACAAATCAGTTTTAGTCTAACCTTTGAGAGCAGGCCTTTCATCTGAACTCAAGTTTCTCAGTGAACGACATTCTCCATCAGACAACCACATTCGCTTCTACTCTGAATATGGGAGCAGTCTCGGTATGCCAGTGTTTTTTAACATTGCTCAGCAATGGACTTTGGATGCCTTTTACTGTTGTATAGTTTCCCCATTTTTGTCCTTGCCCTTGACTTATATTTGGTGTTATTCTAACCTACATGTTGTCGAGTTTAGAACTGTTTACTGATAGAGAAGTAATGACCCTTTAGAAATTCACCACTTATAAGTTTCTCTTTAAATACCCAAGTAATTAAAAATTTGTCAGTTCATCCCCCTTTTCCTAACCCACCTGCTTCGAGATGAGCATCAATTCATCCCTTTTTAGGAACCCTGCTGGTTTTAGTTTAAACATATTTTATGGTTAATAAGAACAAATGGATAAGGCACACATTTTTCAACTTAGAGCATCTTCTTCTGCTGGTTCCACTTGGTTGGCCGTGTCCATGTTCACATGGCTTTGCTTCAACTGCCCAAAGTGTGGTCAACAGGGCCTGGTGCTCAAGTTCCATTAATGGAGATTTTGACTTTAATGTGTTATTATTTGTGTTTAATAAAGATAACTTTACATCTGTTTTAAATGAGTTAAACCAGGCTTTGGGTTATGGTTAGGGTGTTTAACACCACTTTCAACAATATTTCAGTTACATCGTGAGGAGTAGTTTCATTGGTGGAGGAAACCAGAGTACCTTGATAAAACCACTAACCTTGTAAATCCAACAACCATACGATCACGACCAAGACAGCTCCTGAAACTTATTATTCTCTACATTTCATTATAGGCAGGGAATGCATAGTGAAAATCATCTGAATGTAACTTGATCTCGCCATGATAGAGCTGAAACTCCCCATGATATAGCTGAAATTTGCCATGATATAGCTGAAACTCCC
>MJUT01024965.1:490822-501784 GCA_002080005.1 Gigantidas platifrons
AAGTCAAATAAACTGGAGAAACTAGACAATATTTACTGTCATATCTGAGTCAAATAAACTGGAGAAACTAGACAATATTTACTGTCATATCTGAGTCAAATAAACTGGAGAAACTAGACAATATTTACTGTCATATCTGAGTCAAATAAACTAGAGAAACTAGACAATATTTACTGTGATATCTGAGTAAAATAAACTGGAGAAACTAGACAATATTTACTGTAACATCTGAGTCAAATAAACTGGAGAAACTAGACAAAATTTACTGTGATATCTGAGTAAAATAAGTTGGGAACACATAATTTATGTGTGCTAATCGTGATATTTATGGGAAAGGAGTAAATTGGTATTTACCTTGATATTTTAACCAAATAAGGTAGGAAAACAAATTAATCTGTGTTAATCATGATATTTATGGGAAAGGAGTAAATTATCAATAACCATGATGTTTGGACCAAATAACTTGGGAACACAAATTAATCTGTGCTAATCATGATATTTATAAGAAAAAAAGTAAATTAGTACTAACCTTCAATATTTGAGCATAAATTGGGAAAACTAGTAAATTTGTGTCTACCTTTATAATAATTAAGCATAAGTTGGAGACTAGTAAATTTATGCTTACCTTAATAATTAAGCATAATAATAAGTTGGAGAGACTAGTAAATCTATGCTTACCGCTATAATTAAGCATAATAAGTTGGAGAGACCAGTAAATCTATGCTTACCGTTATAATTAAGCATAAGTTGGAGAGACTAGTAAATATATGCTTACCTCAATAATTAAGCATAATAAGTTGGAGAGACTAGTAAATCTATGCTTACCATTATAATTAAGCATTATAAGTTGGAGAGACCAGTATATCTATGCTTACTGTTATAATTATGCATAATAAGTTGGAGAGACTAGTAAATATATGCTTACCTTAATAATTAAGTATAATAAGTTGGAGAGATTAGTAAATCTATGCTTACCATTATAATTAAGCATAATAAGTTGGAGAGACTAGTAAATCTGTTAATATAACAAGCTGATCATCTGTAAACATTTGTTTATGGTCATGCCAGTTATCATGATGTGTGCGTCTAAAGTTTGATAAAGTCTTTTTGACAGTCATCTGCAAAAAAAAATAACCAGGATCATCTAAAGTGACAACAACAAAAGATAGCTTAAAGAGAGAATAGTATTGTTTAATGATCCATAATATCATTAAAATAAATGTCAGATTTCCAAACCCAAATAAATAACACAGGAGTTGTTTTTTTTTTATATGGAAGTGAAATTGGTTGATGTGAAAGCATTGGGCCCAGTAAATGGAGCATGAGAAACAATTTATTTGGACTGCTTTACCCACAAACAACTAAAAAATCATTTGTGCTTAGTACTTGAAATATTACTTTTAACCTCACTCTGTACAGGTAAATTTGATTGTGTCAAAGTTAAGGTTACTTGATTAGGGTACCATGATATTACACAGCATCTGATGACTTAGTTAATTAGTGTTGATAACCAATACAATAATTACTATCAAATTCTTAATATTCACACATTTTATTTTCATGTTTGTGTTTTTTTCAATAAAGAGAACATTTTTAAACATATCATCATTTACAAAAATTTGTTGATAAATGGATAAGTTTTATTTAAAGTATGTTATATACCTGTATAGGTTGTGGGTCATCCACATGGTTACTCAGATCCATGAGAATCTGGGGCATGAAGTCTGGTACATCATATGGGTAGGCCTGTATAAATGCACTAAGTCCCAATACACCAGCATGACGCTTGATTAAAGCATCTAATGTTATATTTTCTGCTACTCGTCTTTTCTTCAATTTTATTCGAGTCAGTCTTTCAAAATGATCCTATTTACACAAATAATATTAAAAAAATTGAGACATTAGAGTGCTGTATTTTCATTTGCTTTTCTTATTAATTCTAAAAAAAAAAAAAAAAAAAAAAATCAAACTACAACCAAACAAGAATCTTGTTATATCAGAATAATCTGAACTATGTATGTATGTTAAATTATACAGAGTCCTACCATCCAATAAAAACCTGCCAGTTTATTATTTTTTATTTTAGAAATCCTGCTTCAATCATTGATTCCTTAGTAAAAATACAAATTGACTGTTCAGAATTTTTATTTTATCTTTTAAAATGAAAACAAGTATAGACATATTTATGTCTCACTTGCCCCCAGCAAATTGTTTGTGTGAAAAAACATTTCAGAAATTAAATTAAATCAATATACCATGAAACTGTACCCTCTGGTTCCTTCATCAAAGTGTGAACCAAATATGGTGAACCTAGGTAGCATGATGATAGAGAAACTGACCTAATCACAAAAACTTTAAGGTAAATTTAACAAAGCAGTAGATCTTGAAAGTAAGAGGTCAAGGTCAGATTACATGTCAATATGTGGACAAAGCATGGTGAATCTAGGTTGTATGGCAAAGGAGACTTGTAAAAACTTGACATTGTTAACATCACCACTACCACCGGAAAAACAATACAGTAACTCTCATAGCAGGTGAGATAAAAAGGTTTATTATTACAAAGATTCTGCTACTGTTTAATAAAAATCCTACATGTAATTCACCTATTTTGTGTAAAGCTTACAAACCTCACACCTCTCCATCTTAATTATAAAGACATAAATCTTTTTTGTGCTAAAACAAATCGCATTAGTCAATAATCTTATAAAATAAAATAAATGCATTTAAATTCAGGTCTGATAGGCCATACAAAGTTAATTTCTTGGTTCTCAGGCCCGCCCGCATGTGGAAATTCGTCGCCGCATTGCCGATTTTATTGCAAAAATAATATAAAAATTTTTTTTAATGCGGTAGCGCTGTCGTACAGAAAAAACAACCGCATCCGTTTTTCTCTTATATCGCGTGGTCGGTGAAACGCTTTAAAATGCATCATGCTTAAATGAGATTTAAAGCATCGCTATGACAATGTATAAATAAAAAATGTGTTTCCGTTTGACATTTGAACAAAATGTCAATCGTTTCTGTGCAAATTCGGCACAAATGTTTGCCAGTTTTACCAGGAAACATAATAGGGGGCTTCTCCTAAGCTTGTACCTTATATGAATTGTTTACGGAGATAAAAAATGGTACGTTGGGACCAGCGGATTGGACGTTTCCATAAAAATTAACCACTTGTGATGTTTCTGCCACCATCGGAAGAAATAAAATTGAAATTTTCAATAAAGTAATGAAAAGATTTATACATTGCCATATTTTTCACAAAAAAAAGAAGAAAAAATGCCTCCCTCATCACTTTTTACAGCAGTAAAAGGATAAAAAAAAATGCCGCCCTCCCTCATCAATTTTGACAAAAAAGGGCCTGAGAACCAAGTAATTAACTTTGTATGGCCATACATGTAACTTTACATATCAAGTAAGTCCACCTATTAAACATTACCAGCCAGGGCTCACCAAACCAGGCGAAGTGGGCGAAGTTCTCGCCCTATATCAGCTGAAATCGCCCTCCCTTGACTCCAAAGCGAAATTGTGGTCGCCTTGTTTCCTTTTGCAAGTTGCTCCATTCTTGCAAATAATGCGTTTTAAGGTAAAGGTGATTGACAAAGGAATTGTAATCAACGTTAAAATACATAAGAATGAGAGATAAAGGCTTTATTCAAGCAATAAAGAAAATTTAACTTGTTTAGAAAAAAGTATCACGGCAAATTTGTACTGACGAAATTCCAGATGAAAATTAAATCATATATCTAAATATAATCAAGCAGACGCTTCCTGTACCAAATGTGTTGTTGGATTGTGTTATATTATTTTATTATTTAAGACAACTTGAGTCATTTGTAGCTTTTTAAAAGGTAAACAATAAAATTGTCAAATTTTAAACATGGTGGCATTAAATAGAAACAAGAGGAGGGAACTCTAATTTTGATGTAATATTATAGATTTCAATGCAAAACGAATAAAATCTAAAATAAATAAATATAAGATCAGCAACAATAATACAAGTACCAAACATAGATTAAATGTTAAATATGCAGGATATTAACAAGATATTAGCAAAGAAACACTTCAAATAATTTTTGTTTAATGATGCAAAGAAACAATAATTTTTGCGGAAACATGTCTCTATGAAGTTGTTGGAAGTCTCCCTGTCATGCCTTCACTTCTCCCTCGTGTTCTCTGAGGGAGAAGTCAAGTCTCCCTGTTTTTTGCAAGTGTGGTGAGCCCTGTTATCAGCATTGAAAAGTCAAACTTTTTAGACAGGTAGATTTACTAATCATCATCACTGTATATCTAATTAGATTGATCATATAAACATACCACCATTTGTTTGTTCATCTGTAAATAACCACAGTGTAATAATCCACTTAATGTTACTGCAGCCATCTCTCGTACCTGAAATACACAGTAGATTATGTATTATGTGTCATCATCATACAGGTATGATAAATATATCATACTTGATAGTGACCCTACATATAGGGTGGAACTTCTGGTAGAAGAAGGATATAAAGAAACCAAACCACATTATAATTTGATAATTTCATCATTCAAAACACATTAAGGTCGACTACAGGATAAACCAGGAACCAAGAAAACATCTCCATGATTTGGGTATGAGACTAGGGTTTTTACATACACAATACAGGCAAACCTGTATTAAGAGGTCACCTTTGGGACAAAGCAAAAGTGGTCTTTTAAGACAGGTGACCTCTTAAAAGAGGTTCAATTTATATGAACTTTTCCATGTCAGGACAAGAAAAGGGTGACCCTTTAATACAGGTGACTGCTATAATTACCTCTATATCCTTTACAGACTAACAGTGTAAGAGACTTGCTATAATTATCTCTATATCCTTTACAGACTAACAGTGTAAGAGACTTGCTATAATTATCTCTATATCCTTTACAGACTAACAGTGTAAGTGACTTGCTATAATTATCTCTATATCCTTTACAGAATAACAGTGTAGGAGACTTGCTATAATTACCTCTATATCCTTTACAGAATAACAGTGTAGGAGACTTGCTATAATTATCTCTATATCCTTTACAGACTAACAGTGTAGGAGACTTGCTATAATTACCTCTATATCCTTTACAGACTAACAGTGTAAGAGACTTGCTATAATTACCTCTAACTGTTCATCACATATTAAATGGAAGACGACATCTCGTATTTCCTCTATAACAGAAGGTTGATGATATGTGAAGAAGTTATTGAACACCATAACTTGTAGATAACCAAGTATTGCTACTCTGGCATGCCATGACTTCAAGCCAATGATCTGTAACAAAAAAACAAATAGCAATCAAAACTACTGACATGACTTCAAGCCAATGATCTGTAACAAACAAAAAACAAATAGCAATCAAAACTATTGACACCAATTTCTCTTATATTCATGACACTCCCATTTTGTGGTCAAGTTTAAATTTAAAACGATTTTTTACAAGAACATTTCCTAACAGAATTATTTAAATAATTCAGTCCAACCTGGTAGAATATCAATTTATTTATAAATCATATAAATCACAGTGAAATAAATCTTATGATATTTAGTTAGATGTGGCTCCAGGTATGTTGACAGTCATTTCTATTAAAAAAGCCAAGCATATATGAAACAAGTTGGTCTTATCATTGTCATAGCTTCAACTAGAATTAGCCTGATGTTATCTATCCAGTCTTTTGATTTTGAGCATACCCGATGATGATTTTGAGCATACCCGATGGTGATTTTGAGCATACCCTATGATGATTTTGAGCATACCCGATGATGATTTTGAGCATACCCGATGATGATTTTGAGCATACCTGATGATGGTTGTTATTCCAGAAACGTGTTGTGCACACCAAATTTTATATCTATATTTTTATTTGTATTGAAGACTTTGTTTTCTGTTTTATGAAATTTTCATTGTTTGTAAATTGGTTCAAAGAATTCAGTACAATATTAATTACCACAAGACTACTTTCAGACAAGCTTAGGATTATAAATATGATGCTTTGGATAAGTTAGTAATTTAATGTCAAAACATACGTATATCTACTTCAATTTTTTAATTTAGTTAAATATTTCAAGTATTATTAAAAACTATAGTAAAAGCTCAGTACCAGCCTTTATGCTAAGAATTTTTTATTTTTACTTTATTCTATATTTTCAACATATACATAATATTCAATATTATACAATTACAGACTTTTGAAGAAGTGAATATGAGTTTTTATTGACCTGTAAAATGATATTGACCGAAGCCAAAGGCTGAGGTCAATATTGGTTTTGCAGGTCAATAAAAACTCATATTCAGTGATACAAAAGTCTGTAATTGTTTTATTACATATACTATAAGGCTTACGACGTCACCCGGTGAATATCACTTTCAGCAGGTGAATACCATTATTTATTGACTTCTAGACTTTACTTAGCTAAAGTAGGTATATTTACAGTCATTATGTAATATACTCTGTTGTTTTTCAATAAAGATTGTAGCTACATTTTATTTAAGCCTCTATGAATTTGTTCATGGTGATGAATACAATATAGCTACAATAAAACAATAACATTAAGAAGATCAGTTGGTATATTAAATAATAAAGGTACTTAGCACGGTTGATTTTTATTTACTACAATATTAAAAGCCGTTTGCTTGTTAACTTTAAATAAATATCATTCACAATGTTCAGTCTTCTCTATAAAAGATAACGAAGTACAAATTTGTTAATACTTACCTAATGCGATTTTTTTATGCAAAAATTTCAAAAATACTTTTAACAACTTATTCAATGTAAAAGTGATGATGTTTCCAAGCTTATAAACTACAAATCTGACCTCTCTCATTGTACTAATAGTTACAGGGATTACTTCTGCTTGTATCAGAGCTTATAAACTACAAAACTAACCTCTCTCATTGAACTAATAGTTACAGGGATTACTTCTGCTTGTATCAGAGCTCATAAACTACAAAACTTACCTCTCTCATTGTACTAATAGTTACAGGGATTACTTCCGCTTGTATCAAAGCTTGAGAGAAACAAGCAAGACTCAATGAACACGATGATTTCAACTCTTCATCTTTACTTTCACTTTCTAATGTACACATCTATAAGAAATTAAAAAAACACCTTTAAATCATAAAACAAAGGAACAGTCAACTTTATTTTGTCTCATTATGCATTGTATATCTATTTTCATGTCAATCAACTTGCCCTGTTGCTAGAAAGAGTCATTTTTATTAAACAGAAGCATATGTTCCTGACATTGTTTGTTAGACTTTAATTTGCACATATTCCATAGAAAACTATTTTTATTCTCCTCTTCCAACTCAGGACATGACCCTGAACATTCACAAATTCTTAGCAAAAACATTTTTACGACATTTTATTGTACAATGATATAATGACTTAATGCAATTACATACTTAGAGAGTTTTATTTTATTTCTACATGTGGATATTATCATTATAGTCTTTTTTTAAATCACTTGTAAAATTCAAGACCAATAAACAGTACAACATTAACTCAATCATTACATTTTAATACTATTTTTATGTTTTTTACTGTTGTGATCTTTATCAAAATTCTTCCTTTTACTCATGAGAGGAGTAAATTGAGGTGACTTAATTTCTGCATGATTGCACAGCATGGTCTAAGATGCATCAACATATCAAGCTGTATTGTTGTACTATGTAGAGTTTAACAGGATTGTCTAAAGAAATTATCAATCACTCAAGCATGAACTAAACAGACAGATGGATGAATATGAAACACTATATCTCAGTGACAACTTCATATATAAAATTTATAAATATTCTGATAATATAAAATTATGGCCTTCATGAAAAGTTAATATCCATAAATTATCAAACTGAGAAAGAGTTATTACACAAAGATCGAATAGGGAGATAATTAAGGATATTTACTTTTCATGAAGGACAGAATTATGGCATTATTATACTGCATTCGGCCACAAAAAAAGAATAAACCAATGTGCAGGTTACATACCAAAACAGTTACTTTTTGCTGCATGCATATTCCCTACCAGTTATTAGCAATGTGCATATTTCCTCACTGTTGCAGTATGACGATGGAATAACTAGTTATTGCTGGACAAAGACAAAAAATCAGTAAATAAAAGAACCGCCTAGTGCATGAATGCGCGACGTATCCCCCCGCACTTGCATAATATTTAGTTTTATATATTTATAGAAAGCAGCCTTAATTGCAGTCTTAAATGTATAACATACTTACAAGCCACATGCAAAGATTATTCAAATCTATCCATGTTTACTAAAGTTATCACATAAACAAGACAAAGACACAATTCTCAAAATTGGCGATTTTTCAACCAAAAACTAACATTTTTCCCCAAAACACTTGCTTCAAATAATTTTATGTTAGAACCAATCCAAGATAATGATAATTACAAGCTACTTACAAAATATTATTTAAATCTATCCATGTTTACTAAAGTTATTGTGTAAACAAGACACAATTCTCAAAATTGGTGAGTTTTCAACCAAAAACTAAGATTTTCCTCCAAAACTCTTGCTTCAAATATTTCCATGTTAGAACCCATCCAAGATAATGATAATTACAAGCCACATGCAAACAATTATTCAAATCTATCCATGTTTACTCAAGTTATCGCATAAACAAGACTCAATTCTCAAAATTGTTGATTTGTCAACCAAAAATTAAGATTTTCCCCCAAAACACTTGCTTCAAATATTTCCATGCAGAACTCATCCAAGATAATGATATTTACAAGCCACACGCAAAAAATTATTCAAATTTATCCATGTTTACTAAAGTTATCGCATAAACAAGACACAATCTCAAAATTGGTGATTTTTCAACCAAAAACCAAGATTTTCCCCCAAAACCCTTGTTTCAAATATTTCCATGTTAGAACCCATTCAAGATAATGATAATTACAAGCCACATGCAAAAAAAATTTATTCAAATCTATCCATGTTTACTCAAGTTATCGCATAAACAAGAAAGTGTGATGGATGGACAGACAGACAGGCGGCCACTATTACTATATCCCCTCACCGCTATCGCGGGGCCAGTTATTTCTCACTCTGTTACTATAGTAAAGTATAATATTACTTACAATGGGGAGAATAGGGAATAACTCTGGTGGGGCTGATGTTAATGTTCTTCCTAAACTGTGTGATAACCACTTCATTACTGAAAAGAAAAGCAAAATATCATCAAATTTTCTTCAGATCATCCAAAATCAGGAGTAGTTTTTCTCAGAATCTGCCAGTGTGGTTCAAATATAGCACAGCCAAAACTTTTTTTATTCTACTTTGAAGTATATGCATTTTGAAAATTATTTGCAGAAATTCACGCAAAATTAAATGTCTCTGTAACACTAACGGAAAAATTACCTTCTTGAAAATATGAACTAGATTAATATATTATTATTATTAAAAATATATACATATACTAGTTTTACACAATCGAATAGCAGTTTTTCTCTATACTTACTAGTTTTACAGTCTAATAGCAGTTTTTATACTTACTAGTTTTACAGTCTAATAGCAGTTTTTCTCTATACTTACTAGTTTAACACAGTCTAATAGCAGTTTTTCTCTATACTTACTAGGTTTACACAGTCTAATAGCAGTTTTTCTCTATACTTACTAGTTTTACACAGTCTAATAGCAGTTTTTCTCTATACTTACTAGCCTTGCACATTCTAATAGCAGTTTTTCTCTATACTTACTAGTTTTACACAGTCTAATAGCAGTTTTTCTCTATACTTACTAGTTTTACACAATCTAATAGCAGTTTTTCTCTATACTTACTAGTTTTACACAGTCTAATAGCAGTTTTTCTCTATACTTACTAGCCTTACACATTCTAATAGCAGTTTTTCTCTATACTTACTAGTTTTACACAGTCTAATAGCAGTTTTTCTCTATACTTACTAGTTTTACACAATCTAATAGCAGTTTTTCTCTAAACTTCCTAGTTTTACATAGTCTAATAGCAGTTTTTCTCTATACTTACTAGTTTTACACAATCTAATAGCAGTTTTTCTCTAAACTTACTAGTTTTACATAGTCTAATAACAGTTTTTTCTCTATACTTACTAGTTTTACACAGTCTAATAACAGTTTTTTCTCTATACTTACTAGTTTTACATAGTCTAATAACAGTTTTTATCTAAACTTACTAGTTTTACATAGTCTAATAACAGTTTTTTCTCTATACTTACTAGTTTTACATAGTCTAATAGCAGTTTTTATCTAAACTTACTAGTTTTACATAGTCTAATAACAGTTTTTTCTCTATACTTACTAGTTTTACACAGTCTAATAACAGTTTTTTCTCTATACTTACTAGTTTTACACAGTCTAATAGCAGTTTTTCTCTCATCTGTTTCTTCATTTTCAACAGACATAGGTTCTTCTCCATCACTACTTTCTACATTGTTTAGCTTGTCATCTTAAAAGATACATTACTAGTTTACAAAAAAACAACTTTGAATGTGCAAATAGCAGTGAAAGAAACCACCGCTCACCAACTCACCAAAAGCGAGAACGGAACAAAGTCGGCGAGTACGTTTGTGTAAGAACTCGACAATATGGCAACCGAACATCTTGAGGCGAGTTCTGATTATTTTGCACTCGCCCCTGTCATCCAACCTGACGAAGTAGTTTCTCAGTCAATGATTCCGTAAAATTTTTGATTCAACAATAAAAGATGTGAAGAAATCCTTCAAAATCGTTGATGGACTAGCGGTGCAATGTTTCACGTCCGCCATATTGATAGAAAACGTTAAAAGATAGCGTCATTTTCCAAACCGGGATCAAATAAAATTAATATATACTTCCCAAAGTTCAATGCAAACGATTCAGATTATCTTAAATATGGATTCAGTAGAGTAAAACTTGATGATATCAAATAAAATTGGGTTTGGGTGGACATGGTAAAAAGGTAAATGTTAAAAAAAT
>MJUT01024965.1:509001-522028 GCA_002080005.1 Gigantidas platifrons
TATCTAAGGTTAGACTGTAGACTATATCAGTGGGGTTCTTGGGTTATCTAAGGTTAGACTGTAGACTATATCAGTGGGGTTCTTGGGCTATCTAAGGTTAGACTGTATCAGTGGGGTTCTTGGGTTATCTAAGGTTAGACTGTAGACTATATCAGTGGGGTTCTTGGGCTATCTAAGGTTAGACTGTAGACTATATCAGTGGGGTTCTTGGGTTATCTAAGGTTAGACTGTAAAGATCCAATATACAGAACTAAAGTTATAATATGGAAACAACCCTGTTGTCAAAAATTCTATTTATAGTAACGGTGACCTTGACCTTTGACCTAATGACCCCAAATAAATAAGGTTCTTCCCCTTCCACAGGGGAATCATGTAGCCATGTTTGGTAAAGATTCAATATACAGAACTAAAGTTATCGTGCGGAAATGACCCTGTTGTCAAAAATTCTATTTATAGTAACAGTGACCTTGACCTTTGACTTAATGTCCCCAAAGATCGGATATACAGAACTAAAGTTATTGTGCGGAAACCTGTGTGGACATCTACCCGCCATACCCACCAGCCTTACCAAATCACATAATACGGCCCGTCTCGAGACGGGCGTATAAAAATGATTGGCAGAACAGGTTTTTTTTAATATTCTTTGACATGTGAGAAAGTATATAAAAATAATTGCTATAAGTTTTTAAAGTTGAACGAAAATACATTGAAGATCTACTGTAACTGTAAGCACTACTTACTGAGACTGATGAGAAGAAATTACCCCAATCAGAAATGGTTGACACTGTTATAGTGTTCATAGATTTCTTGATGATAGGAAGAGCCCAAGCCCACATGTCTTCACTCTGAAATTACAATGGCATAATGAATAAATGTAAACAAACAACAACAGCAAACACTATTGGCAGATTTAACTTCAAGTTAGCTACATGTACTTCTTAACTGCCACCATTTAACTGAAATATTATTAAAAGTGGCATTAAACACCATAATGTATATACTTCTACTACATACAGATATTACATAAACATGTACAATAAAAATGTGCTTGAAGTAAGATATGTAATTATATAAGATGATGAAGAAACACAAATATAAATATCCTGTCAAAAATTCTCATTAGACAAGATAAAAGTGTAAACTGCATACACAAGTGATCAGAATTTATGTCAAGAATAAACATAACAAAACATGAAGGTTTTTATGAAATGAAAGAGAATAATTATGTAGATATTGACAAAAACAGATAAACTTGACTTATGTTGTATATTTTGTATATTTACCTACCATTTGATAAGGCCAGTGTTTAGCACCCCTAATTATACCAGAGCCTACCATTTGATAAGGCCAGTGTTTAGCATCCCTAATTATATCAGAACCTAACATTTGATAAGACCAGTGTTTAGCACCCCTAATTATACCAGAACCTACCATTTGATAAGGCCAGTGTTTAGCATCCCTAATTATACCAGAGCCTACCATTTGATAAGGCCAGTGTTTAGCACCCCTAATTATACCAGAGCCTACCATCTGATAAGGCTAGTATTTAGCACCCCTAATTATACCAGAGCCTAACATTTGATAAGGCTAGTGTTTAGCACCCCTAATTATACCAGAGCCTAACATTTGATAAGGCCAGTGTTTAGCATCCCTAATTATATCAGAACCTAACATTTGATAAGACCAGTGTTTAGCACCCCTAATTATACCAGAACCTACCATTTGATAAGGCTAGTGTTTAGCACCCCTAATTATACCAGAACCTACCATTTGATAAGACCAGTGTTTAGCACCCCTAATTATACCAGAACCTACCATTTGATAGGGCCAGTGTTTAGCACCCCTAATTATACCAGAGCCTACCATTTGATAAGGCCAGTGTTTAGCACTCCTAATTATACCAGAACCTACCATTTGATAAGGCCAGTGTTTAGCACCCCTAATTATACCAGAACCTACCATTTGATAAGGCCAGTGTTTAGTACCCCTAATTATACCAGAGCCTACCATTTGATAAGGCCAGTGTTTAGCACCTCTAATTATACCAGAACATACCATTTGATAAGGTCAGTGTTTAGCACCCCTAATTATACCAGAACCTACCATTTGATAAGGCCATTGTTTAGCATCCCTAATTATACCAGAGCCTACCATTTGATAAGGCTAGTGTTTAGCACCCCTAATTATACCAGAACCTACCATTTGATAAGGCCAGTGTTTAGCATCCCTAATTATACCAGAGCCTACCATTTGATAAGGCCAGTGTTTAGCACCCCTAATTATACCAGAGCCTACCATCTGATAAGGCTAGTATTTAGCACCCCTAATTATACCAGAGCCTAACATTTGATAAGGCCAGTGTTTAGCACCCCTAATTATACCAGAGCCTACCATTTGATAAGGCCAGTGTTTAGCACCCCTAATTATACCAGAACCTACCATTTGATAAGGCCAGTGTTTAGCACCCCTAATTATACCACACAACATTTCTATCCCACATCTCTGATGGCTGTCATGTTTATCATGACTAGTGTCAGCTAACAATTCTTCAATATGAGGCTTGAAGTTTTCCAGAAAGCTATCACCAAAGTTACGAAACAAACCCTTCAAATAAAGCAATAAAATATCAAATAAATATGTTTATTTACACAAATGGCAAGGTTAAGTCTATATCTGCTTTATAAATAGAAATTGAGAATCCTTATAATTTAGTAGTCAATCCTATCTATGTTAAAATAACTTGTAATTGTCTTGTGCACATCTCCATAACTGTATGCAATATATGGCCATTCATGACTTCTTTTTCAGTTATAAAATTTGTCCATTAGCATTATAATAATGCCACAAAACTGTAAAAATACTTCTCCCATTATGACGTCATTTTAACCCCGCTGAACCAGTGGTGGAAAAATCGGTAATCCTCTAGAGGATTAAAATGTCTCGTGCCTTTTTCCGCATTTGACGGCTTTTGAAATAAAGTTCGTGTTAAATAATGGGAGAAACAAATTCTCCTTCAGTTGCCCATGTGGATTACGATATTTCTCCACTCTCGAGAGTTAAATTAAAAATTTTAATTTAACTCTCTTGAGTGGAGAAACTGAAGGAGAATCTATATATATAAAGCATAACTTTCATACCTTCCATTTTCTTCATACTAGATTTATCTTTGTATTCAACCAATCTGGTTGGTAAAGTGATAAAATGCTAAATTCTGTTGGTGTAGAATATATCTTGTCTAAAGCACTTGGTTGTCACACAGACTGACAGTGATTACAAGCTACATGAGCATTTTCCTGCAATTTTTCATTCCATTGCTGAAGTAAATTGTCGATTTATCAATATACATCTGTGTCTTGGCAGTATTTTAAATGTATTACATAATAAAATATATAGACTGTATCCTTAAATGCTACTACAACAACGATAAATACCTATAAAAATTTATTTGATCCACATTTTGCATTTTTCGAAACTATCGGTCAAAGGAAGGCAATTTTTTATTTACAAAAAGTAAACAAACATTGATACGAGGTAGAAAGAACAGGTGCAAAGGTCGTAAAATCTGAGATACCCTCGGGTAAGATTTAAATCGTATCTGACTAAATCTTATTCTCAGGTGTCTCAGGGGGTCATTGTGGCCGTGATCGTATGGTAGTTGGATTCATAACTACCTATGCAACCAGTGCCTATCACCACTGATGTTGATGAGTTCGAATCTCGATTAGAGCGAGGTGTACAACATTATTTGATAAAGTTTGTCAGTGACTTGAGACAGGTCAGAAGTTTTCTCCGGGTCCTCTGATTTCCTGCACCAATAAAACTGACAACCACAATATAACTGAAATATTGTTGAAAGTGGCATTAAGTACCATAAAACCAAACCAATAGCCCAGGTGTCTCAGATTTTATGATCTTGCACCTCCCCTGGTGTTAGACCCTATGTCTCTCTAGTTAAGCATTGATTATTACTTCACGCACCTTGAATAAAGTCATATTTTTATGTCTGAATTTGTCTTTGCCTTTGTTTTCCTCCAGAGCTAAAAATGACACAAACTTTTTGACATATTCTTGATCCATAAGAGCATCATATATAGGTTGTTCTCTTTCTGATAAATCATTTCTACTTCTTTTGACCTGTGGCTGTTCTTCATATGGTGCATATACTTCCATATTTCTGTAATTAATTAAAACAATTATAATATACATGTAAGTTTAAATAGTTGACAACTAGTTACAGGAGAAGTAACTATATTTAATCTAAAGCCAAAATATGATTTGAATTTGTTGAAAAGAATTTGCTTTATCAATATTTTTTTTTAATTTTCTTCGATCTTTTACTTTGACAAATCTATTATCAAGTTACGGTACTCACTTGATACGAAGGTATTATCGTTGATTTCTATGTGTCACAATGGGACGTTATATTGTTTTCATCAATATGGCATTATAAATTCCCTGCTAAACATACTATGGATGATATAATAAGCTTGAATTAGACAGCTCATTCCATCTTATATTTCAGACTTCTCCTTTGATGCGATATTGCTCTCTTAATAAATTGTTGTCTTGTCAATGGACATTATAAAAACAGTAATACCTGTCCAAATTGAACCTTCTTGAGACCAGCTTTTGTGTTCGAAATAGACAAGAGCTTGGTTTATATAGGTTAAACTGACAAAAATTTCATTCATTGAGACTTTATTTAAAGTGCAGTTTATACAGGATTCGCGTTTATTCAGGGTTCAGTTTAGACAGGTTTCACTGTAGCTTCCCTGTCTGAAACCCTATAAATCAGATAAAATGATCCGACCTAGAATTATTTTGGCTTATTTCTTGGCAAGACAACATAATCAAATAAATATCACTACGGGAATGTATAACTTACTTTGGCCAACCATAATATCCCCAGTGTGTCTTCTCTATAAATATCATTTTATCATATTTCTCCTTGGTTGTGGGCAGATCTTGTGAATTGTATAAAATCCAGGAATTATCTTTTCTATCACCAGGAGAAAATTGTGTAGCGAGATGTTCTGTACCAGATATCTTATAGGGATCTATAACAACTGTCTTATGTTTTCTTTTCTGCTGCTTCAAAATAGCAGACACTGCTGCTGTGGCAAGCTATATTAATTATAAAAAAAAACATACAAGATTACATGAATTAAAACAGTCTCTAAACAATTCTAAAATAATCTTAATTATAAATGTTCTCATTAAATGTACAGTCAAACCTGTTTTAAGCGGCCACCCAAGGGAAGGTCTGAAATTGGCCGTGTAACACAGGTGACCTCTTAATCAAGGTTTGAGATTTTAGGAACGTTAGCCAATTCTTTTTAATGTCAGTCATTTACAATATTTTGATAATCATTTGTACGTATTTTCAACACGTGCGCGAGTATTGATTTTTTTTCAAATAAATAAAAAATCAAGGTTTGAGATTTTAGGAATGTTAGCCAATTCTTTTTAATGTCAATCAGTCATTTATACAATATTTTGATAATCATTTGTACGTATTGTGTACGTATTTTCAACACGTGCGTGAGTATTGATTTTTTAAAATAAATAAAAATATGATCTGAATTTTACCAATTATAGATTCAATAATTGTCAGGAAACTTCGAGAGAGAAAAGAAACCTGCATTTGATTATAATACATCATGAACATGATACATTTACGGCAATACACAATCGTGTATCTTTAAAATTTACGAAACTGTCAAAACGATCTTTCATGTAAATCTACAAATACCACGTAATTGATCATGAACACTAATAAAAAAAAACATCTACTGTATTCTGTAAAAGCTTATTGGCAATTTGACAAGATGCTGGAATGTTATTAAGAGAGGGTTCAACGATTTTAAATGAATATTGTTTCATAAAATTTATTAGTGATATCGATGTACACAACAGACTGTTGAATGGCTTCAATTCAGAGTTTTCTTTACAATGTATGATACTCTGTTGTCACGACATCAAACGCTTTCAAATTTATCATTAAATGATATTTCATTCATGATTATGACTTCAAGGTTTCAATTAAGAAATCCAATTGTTTTCTTTACAAATGATAATTAACAGTTATCAAAATAAATATCACCTGACGTGGTAAACACCGGAGGCCATGCTGTTGACACCTGGACAGGTTTGTTGATTGATTTAATTTATAATGTTGACATAACAAACCTAATTTGAATGGATTTAAATATTTGGTCACATGACCGTTTAACAAAGTAAAAGGGTGTCCGCTGTCCCGATTTTGATGGCTGCTGACCGCGTAAAGCAGGTGACCACTTAATTCAGTTAAAATAAATAGCGAAAACAGTCGGGAGGATATTGGAATGGCCGCATATCGGAGGTGACCGCTTATTTCAGGTGACTGTTAAGGCAGGTTTGACTGTACAAAAAGAGCACACATCACAGTGGGGTGGGTAAACCTACACTTTACTGGCACAAGTAGAAATATACATGTCAAGCCTACACCCGGTAAATGGTTTGTGTGAAATATTCTTCAGAAAATAACAAGAAACTGTATCTTCCTGCTCCTTTATCAAAATGTCAACCAAATATAGTGGGGCTTGGTTCTATGACAATGGAGAAACTGACCTAATCACGAAAACGTGACACAAATTTAAAACAGTAAGTAGACCATGAAATGTAGGTCAATGTTAAATGACACATGTCCATCTGACATGTATCCTACATGATCAATATGTGGACCAAATATAGTGAGCCTAGGTTGTGTGATAATAGAAAAAACTGACTTAATCATGAAAACTTGACATCAATTCCAGTCAGTAGACCATGAAAAGAGTTCAAGGTCAGGTGAGACATGCCTGGCTGAAATTTAAACACCATGATCAATGTAAAGTGAACTTAGGTTGTATGGTAATTAGTGATGGGAATTGGTCACATTTTCAAGATCAATGATCGCTATACCAACATTGACCGATGATCTATCATCAGTGACAATTACCTACTAAATGTATTCACAGACTAATTACTCAAGTCTTTATTTCAAGAGTATGCTGGACAATAGTAAAGATTTGAATAAATTTGTATCATAAATTTATAATTATAATCTTACCATTTGTAAACATTAACTTAGAACAAAACAAAAGATCATTTTTCATATGTGGAACAGCAGACATCAAATGGACTATTCCCAGCAGTAGATAAATAATAGACTAGTTCAAATATGTGCTTAATATAAATGATCTGTAATGCAATCAATAATCATGGCTTCTGTTACAGCATTGTTCTGAATTTCAGAAAAAAAATCTTAATTTAAACATTTACATTTTTGGCATGTTAAGAATCATAAAACAAGATTTCACAGTTTTAACTTTCCAACATACCAGCAATGATGATGCATGATTTTAACACTATCTTCTTGCACGTAAGGAATTATAAATATATACCTTTCTGGCATGTAAGGAGTCATGAACCATTGTCTTAACATCAAGTTCTACTAGACTAGCAGGTGCTGGCGTATCATGTCTAAGTAATAGTGATAAGAACACAAGTCCTATATGACTGAACTTCCAAGTTCTGAGGAGAAAAAACAATGTTATAAATACATGTATTAATGAAAACAATAATCTACTACTTGTATATAAAAGAGAATCAAATTTAATATGCCATTTATGCTTTTATGCTTTTTTTCTTTTATTAAATTCTAAATATAAATGTCTTGTCTTATAATTCAAAATACCACACACTGAAATAATAATGCCATACAGTTTATCTGTCATAGATTAAACAAATAATAATAAAATATAGTTGCAAGATAAATATTTTACTAAAACATAACTTCAACCATATAATGAAATAGAATCTTCTGTCATTATAGACAGTCATCAAAAGTATGTGGTTGCTTCCAATTTTTCACTATATACATTTAAAGAATATTTGAAATTGTTGAACAGGTTGTATGATATAACCTGTTCAACAATTTCAAATATTCCTTATAATTTAATTTTCACAACAAAATTTAATGATTCCTCGATTTTATTTACGATTATTTCATGTGACTATTTGAATTTGTCGTTGGCGGATGAACAAGTTGGTGACGTCACAATACCAACCCAGGTTATCGAGTATAACCAAAATTTTCTCCAGGCAGATTAGCCAATCAGATTGCAGTATTCAAATCAAATTAAATTATTGTATTTTATATAAAGCAACAATTTTTTTTTAAAATATCTCAAAGTCTTATCTTTTCTGATTTTGATAAAAAAAAATTATCAACAAAAGCAGAAAAGTATGCATGAATAAAACATACATATGAAACATAAAATCTGTATGATGTCTAATACAAATATTAAGAAATGTAATTATTGTACTTACAAGTTTCCTTCATTGACTAGTTTGACTAATTCTTCTACAAGTTTGTAATAATGCCTACAACAATAAAACATAAATTAATACACACACTTTTTCGACCACTTATTATGATCAAATCTTCTCCAAATCTTTTCTGTAATAGCTTCTCCAAATAAAAAAAGAGGGAAATGGTAATGCAATGCATATTATTTTTTTTTAAACAAGTAATGCTTGCCATAAAACAAAATGTTTGTTTATTTTGACCGATACATGCTAATTGCATTTCATATTAAAATATCATGCAATAACAAATAACATTTTAAGTTTGTCTTTTTTTTAAACTGAAAATATTGGTGACTTTGGTATTTTACCTGAGATTTTCATCATTTTGTTTTTGTTCAAATTGTTGACCTGACTGCATTTGAACAGAGCTCAGCTCTGTTACATCAGACTGGTAGGGAGCTCGCTGTTTTAACAATCTCTGTGCTACACTTACAACAGAATCTGGTGTCTACAAAAATAAGTATTCAATATTTTATGAATTTCACATCAATTACAACCAGAGGAATATTAAACATATGTGCATTGCAGTATGTTTTTTTCTCTGTCCAAGGGTAATATCACTAATATTTGTGAACAATTCAAATTATTTTTGCAGTGTCTAACAAATTTTGTAATCAAATGATATTAGTATAGCTATTGTTGATGATTTTGTAGAGATTTCATGTCTCATATCTACTACAATTTAGTTTTGCTTACTCCTATGTTAACTGTACATGTGAGATACAATGACACCTGTCTACATCAAGTTCAACCTCCTTCAGTTGGTTTGTTTGATGGTGTTTAATGCCACTTTCAACAATATTTCAGTTATATCACGGCGGTCAGTTTTATTAGAGGAGGAAACCGGAGTATCCTGAGAAAACCTACCACCTGTCGCAAGTCACTGACAAATTTATACCATAATGTTGTATTGAGTACACCTCGCCATGAACGGGGTTCGAACTCACAACGTTATTGGTGATATAAGCTTTTTGTTTCGAATAGACAGGTAGTCGGGTTAAAATAACAAATAATTCCTACCTTTGGAGTTTATTTAAATTCGGTTTATGCAGGATTTCGCTTTACTCAAGGTTCGAGCTAGAACACAGTTTCACTGTACATTTTTACTTGTTTTATACTGTCTAATTGACTCTAGTATCATCATACACAAAATAACTGAGTTTATAAAGAATGTAATTTATTGTAAAAAAAAAAGACTATAAATACATTTGTTTGTATGGCTGGACTCTCCATGTTCTTATCTACTTTATTGATCATGTCATCTATAACTTTAAGTATTGATGGCTTCTCTGAATGTTGAGCTTGTGTTATTGCTGGCCACATGTCACTGATGATCTCCCAACTTCTTTTAGTTGCCATATTTCTCTTTCCATTGCCAAGTATTACATACAAAGAACCCTTTAAAAAGGAAAACAATTCTACATTTATAACACAATATTCTATCATTATATTCATGTTTCAGCAATCAAACAATTTATCAATCATATTCCATATATAGGATAGAACAATAAAGCTACAACTATCAAGAGATTGTAGTCGCGTAGTAACTCAGTGACTCAATAACAAATGTCCATTTTAATGACAGTCTTATTAAAAGATATTGTTAAAAAAAATATAGAAGAATGTGTCCATAGGGATAACCTGCTTCTTACTAAAGTAAACAGGAGCACAACTCCAGAACGGAAAAACAGGTAAAATTCTTAATCAAACTTGACATTCCTTTCATGAGTAGTGAATTTCAGAATAACTGTAAACAATCAGAATTAAAAAAGACATTCCTGTAATTACAGTGTGGGAAACGTTTTTTTCTCTCTTATCTCGCCAAATTAGAATTGCACTTGCCAAGTTTGGCCAGTGGGTAGATATTTCCTTGATAGAGGGTTGCTGCTAACAAGGAAGCTACTGAACCAAGGGTTTCTTTTGGTAAAGTTGAAGTCATCACTTCGAAAATTTTACGGATGCCACCATGACTTGGTTGACAGTTATGGAATATCTGTGTGACAAATGACCACGGATATGTTCCACTTGTCGTAAATCCGACCCAGACTCGAAAATTACGATTTTTTAACATTTACCTTTTTACCATATATAAAGTCCACCCAATTTTATTTGATATCATCAAGTTATACTCTACCGAATCCATATTTGAGATAATCTGAATCATTTGCATTGAACTTTGGGAGGTATATATTAATTTTATTTGATCCCGGTTCGGAATAGGACGCCATCTTTTAGTGTTTTCTATCAATAAGAGGAATCAATATGGCAGACGTGAAACATTGCACCGCTAGTCCTATCAACGATTTTGAAGGATTTATTCACATCTTTTATTGTTGAATCAACAATTTTACGGAATCATTGACTGAGAAACTACTTCGTCAAATTTGTTGACATTGGGCGAGAGCAAAATAATCGGAACTCGCCTCAAGATGTTCTGTTTGCCGGATTGTCGAGTTCTTACACAAATGTACTCGCCAAATTTTTTCTCTTCTCGCTTTTGGTGAGTTGGCGAGCGGTGGTTTCTTTCACTGTATTATTAAACATACTTATTATATTTCCCTTATTTTCTAAAAATTGTATTAATACAGTCTTTTTCCCATTCAGTATTATTTCGTTGTAAATATCTTATACAACTACATCAATTTTATAACTGTGATACAGACTTACTTTAAATTGATGTTCTGGTGATTCTGGGTTTTTTATATTACTGATAACCTCAGGTAGTACACATCTATAAGAATAGGGGATGTTCAGAAAGCTATGAAACAACACTGCCTGGGCTTTCTTCCTTATCTGAAAAGTAACAGCAAATATCCATTTATTACATCTATATTATACAGTCAAAACTAAATTAGTGCCACCTCTATTAAGCAATAACTTGTATTATGTGACCTTAATTTTTATTTCCCTTCACAGTGCATTTCATACCAATTACCTTTATACTAAGAAGAAAACAAGAACTGTAACAGAAATTATACCTTTATTAGGTGTAGGTGTATTATAAAAACAAAGTCAGGGACCATCATGGTCGTGACAATATTTTAATTAGATAAACAACTACCTGCGCAATCAGTGCCTATCACCACTAAGGCCATGCAAAATTAATTACTTGGTTCTCAGGCCCTTTTTTGTCAAAATTGATGAGGGAGGGCGACATTTTTTTTTATCCTTTTACTGCTGTAAAAAGTGATGAGGGAGGCATCTTTTCTTCTTTTTTTTTTGTGAAAAATATGGCAATGTATAAATCTTTTCATTACTTTATTGAAAATTTCAATTTTATTTCTTCCGATGGTGGCAGAAACATCATAAGTGGTTAATTTTTTTAGAAACGTCCAATCCGCTGGTCCCAACGTACCATTTTTTATCTCCGTAAACAATTCCAATAAAGTACAAGCTTCGGAGAAGCCCCCTATTATGTTCCCTGGTAAAACTGGCAAACATTTGTGCCGAATTTGCACAGAAACGATTGACATTTCGTCTAAATGTCAAACGGAAACACGTTTTTTTATTTATACATTGTCATAACGATGCTTTAAATTTTATTTAAGCATGATGCGTTTTAAAGCGTTTCACCGACCACGCGATATAAGAGAAAAAACGGATGTGGTTGTTTTTTCCGTACGGACAGCGCTACCGCATTTAATTTTTTTTTTATTACTATTTTTGCAATAAAATCGGCAATGCGGCGACGAATTTCCACATGCAGGCAGGCCTGAGAACCAAGAAATTAACTTTTTATGGCCTAATGTAAGTTTGAACTCCCGCTCACGACGAGGTACACTCGATACAACATTATGTGATAAAGTTGGTCAGTAACTTGTGCAAGATCTGTAGTTTTCTCTGAGTACTCAGGTTTCCTCCACCAATAAAACTGACAGCCATGATATAACTAAAATATTGTAGAGAGTGTTGTTAAACACCATTATATATTCTCTGTAAACATTACTTACCTCTCTGTATCTACTAATTGATAGGTGGTATAAATCATTCATCATATCTCTATGTCTCTCTGTAAATATTACTTACCTCTCTGTATCTACTAATTGATAGGTGGTATAAATCATTCATCATATCTCTATGTCTCTCTCTAAACATTACTTACCTCTCTGTATCTACTAATTGATAGGTGGTATAACTCATTCATCATATCTCTATGTCTCTGTAAACATTACTTACCTCTCTGTATCTACTAATTGATAGGTGATATAAATCATTCATCATATCTCTATGTCTCTCTGTAAACATTCTATCACAGCTGTACATTACTTACCTCTCTGTATCTACTAATTGATAGGTGGTATAAATCATTCATCATATCTCTATGTCTCTGTAAACATTACTTACCTCTCTGTATCTACTAATTGATAGGTGATATAAATCATTCATCATAACTCTCTGTCTCTCTGTAAACATTACTTACCTCTCTGTATCTACTAATTGATAGGTGATATAAATCATTCATCATATCTCTATGTCTCTCTGTAAACATTACTTACCTCTCTGTATCTACTAATTGATAGGTGATATAAATCATTCATCATATCTCTATGTCTCTCTGTAAACATTACTTACCTCTCTGTATCTACTAATTGATAGGTGATATAAATCATTCATCATAACTCTCTGTCTCTCTGTA
>MJUT01024965.1:524759-537468 GCA_002080005.1 Gigantidas platifrons
GCGTGGTTTCAGAAAAAAAGATGAAAATGTGAAATTCCCATAGGGTCCAATGTTAAACTAAGTCGAGTCATGGCGGCCATCTTGGATATGCGATCGGCACAAAAATAACAAATTTAGTAGAGGACCATCCAGTCATCATTTCTGTAATGTTACAATTCCATCGGCTAAGTAGTTTCTGACAAGAAGATTTTCAAAGTTTCAACCAATCAGAACACTTTATTGGTCCTGGTGGCCATGTTGGATTTCCGATCTGCACCAAAATAACAAATTTAGTAGAGGACCTCCCAATGAACATTTCTGCCAAATTTGGTCCAAATCAGTTCAGTGGTTTCAAAGAAGAAGAAGAAAGTATGAAAAGTTTACAGACACGGACGACGACGACAACGGAAGCAAAGTGATGACAAAAGCTCACATGACCCTTTGGGTCAGGTGAGCTAAAAATGAAATCACGTCAATGACTAGCCATGCATCACTACACAACTCAAGTGCTTTAAGGTAACCATCACAAATGTTTTCAAACTCTGAATTTTGTGAGAGAATATTTATATATTGTGAACAAATATTCAAATTTAATTATCTTGTAATTATATTTGAAATAAAATAATACCTACATCATCTTGTAAAGCCATTTTAACAGCGTGAAAACTTTTCCAACGAGAATCAAAATCATTTTTCTGAGAGCCATGAAAAAACAGCACAGCTTCATAAATCTACAATAGTAATCGTATGAGAGATGATAAACAATATGAGATTTCAATATACAATATAATGATCTGTTCAACTGACAACATCAGAAAAAAAAAACTCAATTACAACGCAAAGCGTGGCGTATCCACTCGCCTAAAAATTTGACCATGTGACCTTGACCCTTGACCTTGAAAATCAATAGGGTTCCAGATTCTCTTAAGGACTAAGTATGTACCAAGTTTGGTCAAAATCCATTGAAGGATATTGATTCTAAAGTGTTCACAAGGATGTTACGGAAGGACGTAAAAACAGAAAGACGGTAGCGTTACTATATCCCTTTGCAACTTCGTTGGCGAGGGGATAATTAGGAACTGTCTGAGAAATTTCATATTAGGAAACATCTGTGTCTTGTCTCTCAAAAGAATTACTTTAACTATCTTTTATCAAAATAGATATTGAAGAAAAACATTTTTAATATTTACTTAGGAGGGTGTAGGTTAAACATATACATGTACAGTATACCAAAATGTCTTAAAGATTTTTACTTCATAAATTTATGAGGTATGGAACTGTAAAACAATTACTTAGTTATCAGGAAAATCAAACTACAAAAACAAACCTACTCATATTAACAGTTCATAAACATTCAGATGGAGATATTAATATCCCCAATACAAACCAAAGGGCTGACAGAAGAGACGGAGATTGTACCATGGAACATGATTTAAACTGAAGGTGAATAATACTTTTCAAAATATTTTTCTGGATCTTATGATTTGATTTTGTTTTATATTTTATGATTAGCTAAAGTTATTTTTATGAAGCAATATTTTTATATCTACTATTTTCTCCTATATTATATAAAGTAAAAACAGACAAAAAGTATCTTGTTTTTATGTTAATTCACAGATTTCATATAAAATCATTGTTTTCCATAATTTAAATCCGGCTGCATGTTTTAATCCGATCTAGATTATTGTCTATAAGATATAAATTAATCTTTTGCTTATTACCTGTAATATCTTCAGAAATCCTTTAGTGTCATCTTCACAAGTTAATGTCATATGAGCTACAAAATATAGATAATTATTATTTTCACTTTATTACCAAATATATCAATGGTACTACATGTATTTAGCTTACATATTAAAAGAACTTATAATACTTGAAACTGAAACTTTAATGGACATAATAATAATTTCCCCATATCAGCTAAAGTTGGCATTAAACACAAATCAATCCATCAATCTAAACAGCCAAATATATTGGGTAACAATTTGACTTCATATTATTTTCCTTTTAAAGCATACAGACAGACAGACAGAATCAATCAAATATTATTTTCTACTGAAGGACTAACATTATTATTATTTACAGTATTTATATAGCGCATTATCTAATTAAAAATTACTCTAAGCTAACATCCTAATCTAATCTTTATCGCTTTACTTGACAGCCATTTTCAAATAATATACTTACATAATAATATTCTCATTGCTTTAACTACACAATCTCTAGCATTTCTACCATTCAACTTTATTTCTGTAAAAGACAACATCATATTAATTAAATCACATAATATAATGAATTATTTACCATATAAATAAAAAGTGTTTTTTTTGTTATCTTCATGAACCAAAATAAAACTAACGGTAAACAGAAGTCATCCACCTCTGTTTACATCATATTCATCCATATTGTTATTTTTGTATATAAATTACATACTAGTACAATGGATCATACTGAAGTGATTTTTAGTAATATTGACATTCTAAATATATATGTCATACAATCTCTAACCAGATTGTGATATGTAAGCTTAAATGTAATGAGAATTTATCAATTAACTTCTCAACAATAATCTGTAAATTATAGTATTGAATGCCTTGTGAAAGACTTCATGTTGTATGTTCAAGTAATAATGCACGTCTTGACATCTGTGATCATTCACAGTTTTTAACAATATTTACAATATAAAGTGACTATCTACTGTCATATATATCATTTCCTGTACATGTATTAATGCAATGATCAACTGTCAAGCTTCTCCTATAATTCCTACAAATTCTTCAATGTTTTTTTTAATTATCAAATATTCTTTTTGATCATTATTCAAAATGCTCACGATTTCAATTTTAGAAATAAAAGGTAAATGAATTTTTATAAACGAAGTAAGCTTACCCAAGTCTCCTAATGAACATGAACATGTAAATCTAAGAAGTGGCACTTGACTTTCAATTCTGAAAAGAAATATATATGTATTCAATTATATAGAACAAATTGATAACACTATGCATATACTGCTTTTACGATATAATACATAAACTTGTATACAGTATAAACATTCAACTTTACATGATAAAGAATATCAATTTTAACAAATCTCTATGATGTATGAATCAATCCCTTTCTGTAAGCTGAAAAAAAGGAATTGACATGCATGAATTGTTCTTATTAAAACCTTAAACAGCCAAAAAAAGTAAAATATATTAGTTTACAAATTAATTTGTCTTATATATCATCTCCTGTCGTAAAATGATTTAAAACTCAGAAGCAATAGTTAAATTATATTGAAAAGCAGTACAAGTTGTTAGTAGCTGACTATAGGATCAATTTGAAATATCAAAAAAATATGTATTCCAAACTTATTTACATGTGTAGTCTTGTAAATGTGTTAAATGAAGGAAGAAACCATCATAATGTAACAATTAATTTTAATACAGAGGATGATTTTCATCTGTATCAAATGTTTTTACTCCTTGAGTTTTACTGTAGTATATTGTTAGTTGATAAATAAAAACATATACAACTCAAGCAATCAGAAACATAACTATTGTCAGGCAAAGTTAGGTATGGTTTCAAAAATGTAACTTTGTAAATTATGGGTTGTGGTGTAAACAATCAGGATGAATAATATACATAACACACTAAAATGTAGAGCTCTTTATATTTTGAAAACTAAGATTACTGAAATTTTAAATGTAATAAACTGTTACTTACAAGTCAACCTTTGTATCTTCCCACATATGTATAATAAACTGTTACTTACAAGTCAACCTTTGTCTCTTCCCACATATGTATAATAAACTGTTACTTACAAGTCAACCTTTGTATCTTCCCACATATGTATAATAAACTGTTACTTACAAGTCAACCTTTGTATCTTCCCACATATGCATGACAGCACCAGCACCCTGAAGACATTCTAATATAATGTTCAGTCTACATAACAACTCTTCTCTAAAATACACAAACAGTGTATATATTACTAAACTGATATAGAATTCTAAAATCATGTGCACACAATCAATATTTTCAAAAGCTTAACTTTTGTTGCTGTAATTTTCTTCTTTTTTTTTTTAAAGTAACAATACATACAATACATTACATAAACAGAACAAGACACTGTAACAGGGAAGAACAACCGCATCGGTGGTGTAATGGTTATCGTGCTCGCCACTAGTGCTGTAGATCGTGGGTTCGAGCCTCGCTCGGGTCAAACCAAAGACTATAAAATTGGTATTTGTTGCTTCTCCGCTAAGCACGCAGCATTAAGGAGAAAGAGCAAAGAATCAGAGTAATGCGTCTCAGTGGAGCAACACGTCTACCCGCGGACTTTTATTTCAGTGAGCTAGCACTAGAAAAATCCAACTCAGCGTGTTGGTCTAGTACAGAGCGGACCTCATCATCATCTCATTGAAAATTAACTTGTTCTCACCATGATATATCTGAAAAATTGCTGAATTGGTGTTAAACAACAATCACTCACTCACTCTAACGCAGAAGCATCAAATTTAGTTATAAACAAAAACTATGTCACTAAACCTTAAAATATATATATATATATTGTCATTAGTTAACCTTTCTTTTGGGTAAATTCTAATAAAAGAACAACAGATTTATGATAACTATAGAACATCTTTGGTGTATCATTACTATAGGTTACCATAACTATGACTTTGAATATCATTGATTTATTATTACTATGAGCTGAAATAACAAAGATTGAGTTACTGAAGTATCGTTAGGGACCTTCATTATGTGATAAAGCTTGTCAGTGACTTGCAGCAGGTCGGTTATTTTCTCCAGGTACTTCGGTTTCTTCCATCATCAAAACTGATTGCCAAAGTATAACTGAAATATTGTTGAATATTTAATGTGACTTCTAATAATTTATTGCTGATTGTAATTTTACTTATTATCTTTTTTGCAGCCATATCAATCCCAATTTGTCCTAGAGTATAGTGTAATACTGTAATGTAAAGACTCTACAAGACACGATACCTTTTCATTTGATTATCTGCTGATATAGATTGTATGGCATCTAATTCTGACCCTAATATACTGTGTATAATATCAGAGGCAAATTTAACTTCTTCTGCTGAGGGTATATGCCAAACCATTCCTATATTATCTGCATTACCAGGTGTAGCCCAATCCTGAAAATTTAAATTAATAGCAATAAAGGTTTAACTGAAAAATACTTTTATCCTAAAAATTACAAATTAAGTTTTATTTATAGATAAACAATACAGAATTAAAATGTATATAAAACAATTATTATTATGTGCAGGTTTCTTTTATCTCATTATTATATGACATATTATATTTTTATTTTTCTGGTTTTTTTTTAAATTATATATAGAAGAAGAATATATTCTTACAACACAGAAGCCAGGCCATATAAAAATTCTCACAAAAACTCTCCCAAAAATACAATGGATAGGGAGAGAGAACAGGTGAACTAGAAGGGTTAGCATCACCTGCACATTGTGAAGTCCTAATTCCAAAAGAGATTGATTGATTTTTGGTGGTTAACACCACTTTCAGCAATATTTCAGCTATATCATGGCGACCAGTTTTAATGGTGAAGGAAGCCGGAGTACCCAGAGAGAACCACCGACCCTGGCAAGCAACTGGCAAACTTTATCACTTGCGACTGTGAGTCGAGTGTACCCTTTTTTGTAAATTACAAAGCTGGGCGCGAACCCACGCCGTATTGGTGATAGGCTTGTATGAGCTGTTAGATCCAGCGACCTAACTCATTGAGCCACCCAGGCCCCAAAAGAGATCATAAGACCAGGGTTTGAAATAACCGGATGCCCGATTTCCCGTGCCGTGCTAAATTTGACATGGGCAAGTAAGATTTAAAAGGCAGCAGCCCGCTGGGCAAGTGAAAAATCCTTGATACATTCAATCAAACTACGGATTCCTGACCACAGTTTGAATCAAGAAAGAGCTGTCACTTAGTATTGTTCGCGAATTTTGAAAGATTAACAAGAAAATTTTGATGATTTTCCAAACGGATGTTGATATAATATTTATAGTTTATGATACGGATCGGTCTAAATTCCGGATTGCTTCGGACCATAACAAGTCGGCCTTAAAAATGACACGTGGTAAAATCGGATATACCAACTTACGAAACTCAAAATACATAATTTTTTTCTTGTTAGATTGTTCCATAGGATATCAGATCGAAATGTTTAATGATTAATATTATGTTATCATAATCATTTTAAGACCTATTTCCGCGATGTTTTTTTTAATTAGGACCGAGTTCCGTATGGGGCGAAAAACGAGTCAATAATCAATCGTAGCCATCATGGCTGCAGAACAACAAAGGTTGTTTGGCATCTTCGCATCTCAGTGCAATATACAAACATACAGCAATACAAACAATATCTAAAGCAGGATATGATTCAAAGGTCTAATAAAATGTCAAAGAAAAAATATGTCTGACATTTATACTTTGAAGAGGTGACAATAATATGTCATATTTCATGAATAAAGTAAAATATTTTGCCTACCTACATGTACCTACCCAGTCAAAAAATGGTGGGCCAGAGAATGGCAAACAAACATACTTTTAAGCTTGGTCTTAGATACCAATTTTTCATGAATAATCCAGATTTTGAAACACAGCAACACACTACAATTATGGTGTAATAATTGGAGAAACCTGAAGAACTTTAACACAACACCCCAACATTTTTTTTGCATAAATTTTCAGTATTTTTCAATTATAAAAGTGGACTTTTGAAACTTTAATTTAGATGTCAGGAAAAGCCTAGAATGCAGGATTTTTAATCATTTACCCCAGAGCTTCTGCCGTACTTGGCATCTCGCAAGCGGCTTGCTGGACAAGTTCCTCTCATAATGGGCAAGTCAATTTGTTTTCTTACTTGCCCTTTGGGCAACTGCTTTTAAAAACTTAATTCAAACCCTGAAGACATACTAAAACCACTGAAGACTGGAATTTTATATGGATCAATCAACATGTATGTGGTGAACAGAAAATGTCTGATGTGATAAAGTTTATGTTTCCTGTAGCCCAGAACGAATAATTTGCCAGACAAATAGTAAGTTAAAAATATGACCTACAAATTGTGATCCTCATGTCACAGAAAAAAACGTCCTATTTTTGCATTCTCAAAGCTGCAGATAGATAAATATATATACAATATAGCAATTATTGTTCTACTTACATGTATGGGTAGATATTCTGTAACAGGTCGGTCAAAGGATTCAGCTGTACTTCTATAGTCTAGTGGGTAGTGTAATGTCAAGGCTCTTAGTGTATATCTAATTAACTGACCTATAAGTTCATATCCTTCTACACACTTTAAATGTAGAGTTATCTGAATTATTTCTAACAAATTGTCTTTATATTTCAATAATTCTTGACCATTACATCTGACTAGCTGAAAACAAAACAGATCGATATTTAACATAAATTACAGATGAACAGTCAATTTTTTTTAATCTAAAATTCAATTAATTTGACATCATGAATTATCATCTCTGCCCAGGCCAACTCAAAATAGGTTCTTCATTACAATTTAGAAATAATCTAAAACTTCCTCTTTAACACACTCCCATACCCAAGTTAATAAAGTATATTTCAATTGTACATGTACATATGCAATTACCTGTGAAAGCATTAATAAATTCCACATAAAACTGTTGTCAAGTTGTTCTTCTTCAGCAAAATCTTCATCTAAAATGTTCAAATAATATTCTTGATCTTATTTTTTTAAGTGACATGTATTCAGTGGAAACTTGTAGTGATCAATCACTTTACTTGGTAATAGCTTCACGTTATCTGTGATAAATCAAGAAATACTACAGGACAGATCTATTGATTACTTGAGAGTTATCATAGGTTCCAAATAACATTGTTTTATTGATATCACTTTTTAAACATGTTCATTTAAGTATTTTTGCTATAAGGAGTTGGTGAGTATTGTTTAGCACCAAGTGAGCAGTTTTTTCAGCTGTATCATGGCAAGGACAAGTTACATTTTGATGAGATGATGATTATATATCTTTTGTAGTAGACCGAAATGTGGAGTTGGATTTATAAATTTCTAATTCACAGAAATAACAGTTCACATGTAGACATGTAATTCTACTCAAACACATTATCCTGACTGGAAGCTAACCAAAATTTGCTCTTTCAGGCCTCGACATTAACGTTTGTCTGATACCAGTGAAAACTGACGTCGGACAAGTAGATCTTGTATCATGGTTGTCCGATGGGACAAGTGAAAAAAATGACTGTCCTACCTTTTGGAGGTTATTTTCTATGATAAAAATGTGTTGCTTTGTCATTTTGACAGACAAAAACTTCTTAAATAATTATTTTAATGTGTTTAAAAATATCAGTTTCTATTTGAAGTACTCTATCGCTAATTATAGCAGTGAACCAAGAGATATTCCGAATGTATTAATGAAATATTCCATTTCCGGTTTGTACATTATCAAAGTACTGAAGTACTGTTTAGCCACATATGATCACAGGCACATGTATTATCTGGCTTTTACAAATGGAAGAACTATTTATAAATTGTTGTTACAAAATCAAAGTATATGTTTGTGTACATTATCAAAGTACTGAAGCACTGTTTAGCCACATATGATCACGGGCACATGTATTATCTGGCTTTTAAAAATGGAAGAACTATTTATAAATTGTTGTTATAAAATGGTAATTAAAAAATGACATACATGTATACTTGATCCGTATTTTTTCAGCGATTTGATTAAGCGACAACTGGCATTTTGTAATTATAATTCAATTAAAATTCAAATAGTTTATTGATAGTAAACCACCAACGGAAAGAACCACATTGCTGAAAGTTATTTTCTAGTTTTTGTAATTTTTATTAAATTTTTTCAGACAACTAAAAGATTGAGTCGGACAAGTACTTTTTTTAGATAGTTGTCTGAAGGGACAAGTTGAAAAATATGTTAATGTAGAGGCCTGTTTTTAAAATTGTTTATGCTGCCCAAATATAAACATGTTGGCAGTCATGTTATACATTTTTCTTGGTCTATGTTTAAATATAGATATGTAGGAACCTTTACGACTTCAACTAAATATTTACCCTGCTATTACTTTGGTTTTTTTTATTAGTTGATATGATACAGGCTTAGTTGAGAATAACATTAATTAATCTTCAATGGCTTTTCCTAATAAGTACAGTGGAACCTGTCTAATCCGACACACCAAGGGACCAGGGAAATGTGTCGGATTATACAGCATGTCGGAATACTCAGGTTTTACTTTAGTTAACAGAAATACTTTGGGACCAGAAATATTTGTCGGTTGTCACAAGATGTCGGAAAATTCAGGTGTCGGATTGCACAAGTTCCAATGTATTTGTATATTCCTATTTATCTACTGGAAACTTACGTGATGATACATGTATTATCTGGCTTTTAAAAATGGAAGAACTATTTGTAAATTGTTGTTATAAAATGGTAATTAAAAAATGACATACATGTATACTTGATCCGTATCTTTTCAGCGATTTNTACAACTGGCATGTCGGAATACTCAGGTTTTACTTTAGTTAACAGAAATACTTTGGGACCAGAAATATTTGTCGGTTGTCACAAGATGTCGGAAAATTCAGGTGTCGGATTGCACAGGTTCCACTGTATTTGTATATTCCTATTTATCTACTGGAAACTTACGTGATGATATATGTTCTTTGATATTACTAAATAAATGAGGTAAAAACAGCTTAAGAGTGGCTTCAGGATTTACCTACAATTAAACGAACATTCATATTTATCAAAACAAAATGATTAATCCATGTTAATTAAAAAACAATGCAAAACAACAAACTAAATATTAACTAGAGGTTCATTGAGCTGAACCTGTGTCGCTCACCTTTCATTCTGCTTTGAGGAAACTTAATACAGAACCTTCCATACATATAGATGCTTCCTACCAAGTTTGGGTTCATTTGGCTATGCAGTTGCATAGGAGAAGATTTTTTAGAAGTCGACCAATCAGAAACAAGAATTGTCTGTCATGGCCATATTTGTTAACTGATCGGGATGAAATGAGCAATCTTCATAGAGGAGATTCCATAGATGCTTCCTACTAAGTTTCGGTGGTAGCCACGTTTGCTAACCGATCAGGACAAAATGAGCAATCTTCATAGAGGACATTCCATAGATGCTTCCTACCAAGTTTCGGTGGTAGCCATGTTTGTTAACCGATCGGGACGAAATGAGCAATCTTCATAGAGAACATTCCATAGATCCTTCCTACCAAGTATCAGTTCATCTAACCAAGCGGTTTCAGAGGAGAATATTTTTAAAATCGGCCAATCGGAAGCAAGAATTGCTTGTGGTGGCCATTTTTGGTAATGGATCATAACAAAATGTGCACTCTTTAGAGATAACTTTCGATAGATGCTTCCTACCAAGTTTCAGTTCATTTGGCTGAGGGGTTTCAGAGGAGAAGATTAAAATGTGAAAAGTTAACAGACGACAGACGATGGACGATGGATGCCAAGTGATGGCAAAAGCTCACATTGTCTTTGGCAAGGTGAGCTAAAAATGTCACTTGAATATTAGACAAGTTGATGAGTGTTACGACTTTGCTTGTTAACTAAGAATCAATGACTGAGATAAATATAATCAAAAGTGTCACTAAACCATGAAATCTTAGTTACATCACTATTGGATGTGGATGTGGCAGAGATGGGTCCGATTACTTTCAATGTAATTGATTAAATTACAATTACTTTGCCAAATGTACGATTAAATTAAATTAATGATTACAGCATTTCTGAAAGTAATTGATTAAATTAATGATTACATTGGTAAAGTAATCATGATTACATCTGATTACAATGAATTTTAAAATAATTCATAATTATTTGAATGATGTTTAACATGTTAGTTAAGTTATTTGCATTTTTCATGAGGACTTAAGGATTTTATTGGATACGTTTTTAAAGTAGAACTTCAAACTTCACCAATTTAATAAATCACATAGATAAAATAATCCAAAATAGGTGGACCTGACATATCTGATCCCCTTTTCACAATGAAAAATAACCAATTCACTGTACACATGTATAGCTTAAAATCATATGAACCCACTTTGCATTTTTGCCAGTCTTGATCAAACTTTAGCCAAGGGCACTTGCAATGAGAGCATAAAATTTTATATACCCTCGAGTTTTACTTTGTACTTATTTATTAAAACATATCAGTATGGGTTCTTTGATAGTTCTCACAAACTTTTTTTTCATTAGAATATTTTTTGTTGGCATTGTATTCATATTTTGTGAAATTGTGATACCTTATAAAATTGAGAAAGAAAAAAGCACCATTTTACAAGAAGCATACTTATTAGATATGAACACTAAAATAACTCTTTTTGGACATAATATATTAATATATTATCCATACACAATTTGAGATTTATTTCCATTGTAATCAGAATGTAATCAAAAAGTAATCATGATTACAGGGTATTTTGAAAAGTAATTGATTAAATTAAATTACATGTAATCAGATTTTGGGATGATTAATGAATACAATGATTACTCGAAAAAATGTAATCGATTACAGCTGATTAATGATTACAATTACAATTACCCCATCTCTGGGATGTGGATCACAAAATCTCACGATACCAATATTTCATTAAACTTAAAGGTGATTTTTAACACAATATACAAAGCCCCCACTCCTATTCCAAATTATTTTAAACTCTTTAAATATGGTACGATGAAACGGACATGATTATATGCTAATATTTATATAGTAATAATCAAACATGCAAAGTTTTGAGGAATGTCCATTTAAAACAAGCATTCTGAGAGTATTGCATGGCAATACATAGTCCCCTACCGGCTGAGTAATACGAGAATAGAATGCTTAACTTCCTTCCAAATTTGGTATAAACTAAATATAAATACCCCCAAGTTCAAATATATCCTGGTGCACTTACACTAAAAGCTAAACTAAAAACTGTGTCTTTGAGACACGAGATGCGCTGATCCTTATTCAAACTGACCTAAATGCAAAACTTAACCAGAGTCGTTCATGCATAAAATGTAGGTCAAATTGACCTAATTAACAGTGAACCCTGTAGTACTATCTAAGATCTATCTACTGGCCAGGTACCATTGCTGTACCATGTCTAGTTGTTGAGAAAAAGATCTAAACGCAAAATCTTAACCCAGTCACGGAAGCCTAAAATGTCGGTAAAAGAGACCTAATTGATAGTTAACCCTGTTGTACTATGCAATATCTATCCACTGGCCAACAATATAATTGCTCTTCCATGTCTGATAGCAGAGAAACGGACCTAAATGCAAAAACTTAACCAAGAGCGGAACGGATGGAAAGACCAGGGTAAATCTATATGCTCCTTTCATTTTGTAATAAGGGTATAAATATATGAACAATAAAGTTTCACTGAAAGAGTTGTATTAACAGGACAGACCAACAGACAGTTTGATTTCAATATACGCATAGCATTTATATAAGAAGGTTTATCATGTTTACATACAAACATTAACAGTTCAACAAACAAATTTCTGGATGGACAATCAGTTCTGGACGTGGAGAACAATAGCATGATGTGACTTCGTCGGTAGGGGACTAAAAATCATTCGACCAGAACAAAATTCAAACTTAAACTCATCTAGATATAGTCACATACCAAATATCAAGTCAATATATCAAAGGACGTCCAAAAAAAGTC
>MJUT01024965.1:537531-571445 GCA_002080005.1 Gigantidas platifrons
CAGGAACGAAATTCGAACTTGATCTGTAACTCATCTAGATATAGCCACATACTAAATATGAAGTCAATATATCAAAGGACGTAAAAAAAAAGTCCGGAAAACTTAAAATTTGAACAAAATATACAAGTGCAAGGGCCATAACTCAGCCAAAAAATTATTCGACAGGAACGAAATTCGAACTTGATCTGTAACTCATCTAGATATAGCCACATACTAAATATGAAGTCAATATATCAAAGGACGTAAAAAAAAAGTCCGGAAAACTTAGAATTTGAACAAAAAATACAAGTGCAAGGGCCATAACTCAGCCAAAAATCATTCGACCGGAACGAAATTCGAACTTTATCTGTAACTTGTCATGGTTAAGATATATACCAAATATCAAATCAATGTCTGCAAGCACGACGAAAAAAAGTGTGGAAAACTGATCTGGCGGACAGACGGACAGAGTGCAAACCTAAAGTCCCCTTCGACTTCGTCGGTAGGGGACTAAAAACGGGAGTTGCGGTAATATACTTATGCGACAGATGGAATAGACGATAAATAAACTTGATTTAATATGGTGACCTCAAGTATTATGTATAAAATGATCAATATAAACTAAATCAGTGAATCATGAAGTCTATGTAGTTGCAAAGGATATCTTCCCATACACGATACAGTAATAATTATGATGACATCATGGACATTTCTTGAAAATAAAGCTCTATGCTTTCCTGATGACCGTGTAAAAGATAATGGTATTGTCCGATATACTTCGCTATCAAGTCGACCATTATTGTCAAATTGCAAACTTAGTTAATTATTCTTTTATTGTGGTTACAAAACATAATTATCATGTTTTGTTCTTCCATACATAAAAAGTGAAAAGTAGAAATCAGTTTATTTAATTAAATTATTATTTTTCTATCAAGTCTGATTATAATGTCTATGTTTATATAAAACTTACTTTGGCAGCTGCTCTACAAAGATTAGCAGCAAATCTTCCTCCAACCTTGGTTTCATATATACTGTTAGCTACAAAATGGTGGAGATGTCTTAAAGCACTCTGAAAAATACACATATACAATTAATAACATTTTATATTTGTTTTATATAACACTTATCACAATATTTTTTTTCTTTTAAAGATACATTTAAGACCAAAGAGAATAGAAAATATTATACCATTAACTGTTAAAATTAAGACTGATATAAGAGGCTAATACATTACAAAATCCCTTTTACCATCTTTTTTACTGCTTTTCAATTGAGATTCTAATGCAATTATTATCTAAGACGTTTTTTCATTGTCTAATATTTGCTAGAGTTGAATTGTTGTAACTAAGGTTTCTTGTGTGAATGGGCTGCCATAGTGAAATCTTGATAACCAACATGTCAATTAATACAACATGATAGAAAATAAAGACATCGTCTACCTTTAAGCTGTTAGATTTGATCCAAATATGAACCGTATTTGTTACAAATTAATGTCAAGTGTTAACTTTCTCCCCCTGAAAATGTTCATATGACGTCACACTTTTCTATCAATAATATTTCACAGCATTTTAGTTTTGCATTTTAAAACCATCTCCTAAGCTTAATGGAAATATTGTTTGTCTTGTATTAGAATAGAAATAACAGTATTGTATTTGATGAGTAGCCAAGTAAAACTACATTTGCAACTGTCAAATCCCAAACTGACACAGGAAACTCTTCAAATAAAATACATATATTTCTTAATGATTCAAAAAGTTATGAAAAGATTCAATGGAAATGTACTGCAGTTTTTTTGTTATCAAAATAGTATGTGTATTTTAATATTTAATAGTAGCCTGGGAGCCGTCGTAGCCGTGATCGTATGGTCGTTGGATTTACAACTACCTATGCAATCAGTGCCTATCACCACTGATGTTGTGAGTTCGAATCTTGATCAGGGCGAGGTGTACAACATTATGTGATAAAGTTTGTCAGTGACTGTCAGTTTGCTATGGGTCCTCCGGTTTCTTCCACCAATAAAACTGAATGCCACGATATAACTGAAACATTGTTGAAAGTGGCGTTAAACACAATCCAACAAACAAACAATAATAGTAGCCTATAGATTATATTAATAGCATTTTATTGTATTTTATAGTACCTGAAATATAGCTGATGAACACTGTTGTAGAACTGATGTAAAAGTAGAAGACAATCCTACTTCTAACATTCTCTGTTCTGGGTTAAGCTTACTAATATCACCATGTATGTGTTCCTGGGCACTGTTTTCTATCAATACCAATACCCTGTAATAGAAAGAGGTCAACTGTTGTACATTTTACACCTATAATACCTAATAATGTAATAAAATAAGAACATTATACTTCCTTGTTCAACTTAAAATACAGAAACTCCAAAAGATAACTATAAAATGTATAGCATTAAATAACTTTACCTATCCATGAACTGGAGTACAAAATCTTCAAACTGAGCTGTGGCTGAACACAATTCTCTTTCATTCTAGAAACAACAGAAAAGGAAATGTTAATAATTATTTTACACAAGTTTCCACATCACATCTATTTATGGTTAAAAACTATTAACATTAAAAACAGTCATAGGAGACAGAAATTTGATGTATCTAAAAGGTCTGAAGCAGTGATCTTGAAGGTTTTTTTCAGAATGGGCCCATGGCCCCTTCAAAAAAATGTCAATGGGCCATTCTGAATTTCAATGGGCCATGCTATCATATGAATGGGCCATTGTAAATGAAATAAATTTCCAGCACAATAATGCATAGATATGTATTTTCATACTATAGCTCATGTAACATTTAAATAAATATACAATGTAATTGATTGAAATTGAATTGCTTTTCAGTTTTCTAGTGATTTCTACAGACTGGGTTCATTCATCTTTACCTGCTTCACTACATTGTTATTCCAAGGACTGAAATGTTTAACTTTGCCCATTATCGAAACATACACTTTAGCATGCCACATATTTAAAATTTCTCCATTCAATATCGATAAGCATTCAAATATCACTTATTTTTCTATTATTTTTAATACCCTACATAATTATAATTATCAGGGCGAACGGGTATCAGGGCGAACAGGTAATAGGGCGAAAAGAAATTAGGTCTTCAAGCTTCATTTCTCCAATCCAGTGACACTGATGTATAGTTACATTTGTATTGTAGATTTCCTGATCTTGACCATATTGAGAAACTATTTACATTTTGTACCACAAGGAACAAGAACAATTTCATAAGTTGAAATTGATTATAATCAAAATTCACAGGCACTTGCTTCTGGTAAAAAAAATATACCCAGATACTAATAATTATTAGTATCTGTGTATATTTTTTTTTACCAGAAACAAGTGTCAAAATTACAGAGAATAAAAAATTAACATTTGATACACCTTTCATGCCTTTGTTATTGAATCTGTTCTCAACTCAGTTACACACACAGTAAATCAAATAAAGGTCAAAAGGCTTTATAAAGTCATACATTTCAAATTATTTTTTATTCCAAGTAAATTTTAACAATAAACAACCATGAACAGGACGGTATTTGTTGACGTCTTTCTCGTTAGCATCACAATCTGATGAGACAGGGTCGGGGGTACTTGTACGTCTTGTGAGCCAGAGTCAATCATATTTTCAGTTTCTTTTCTCATGGAATCGTCAGGATCGAAATTGTTATTTCCATCTCGACCAACAAACGAAAACAAAGTCTTCTGGCCAGGTAAAACAGGCAGACGCTGCTTTTTTTCGGAGGCATTTTTCTATACAATTCCACTAAATACCGGCAAACAATAACTCGCAGACACGTACTTTCAGAAATAGAATTTTCCGTTAAAATAAAATTTCATAGTGAATTTTGGGATGATTTTATACAAAGTTTTATTCGTTTGATTAATATTTGTCAAAAATCAAATTTACAAACATTTATTTGGAGTAACATTTGGAAAAAAAAGTCACATCATTGGTTGTTATTCTTTTCCGGTATTTAGACATTTCATAGTTAGATTTACTTCAGCGCTAAGCAAAGGGAAAACCACGAGACAGTCCGATAAATATATAAATAGGCAGAACATTCTCAATGATCCGATTTCGACACGATTATGCATAATTCAGTGGGGTTCACTGTTTTTCAAGGGGTTCACTGCAATTCAGTGTACCGCACGACTGATAACTATCGTTCCATGGATACCGAACCTTGCAAAATTATTGTGCGCAACACAGGCGCTTACATTTTACTTCCACTGCGCCATTTTTCAGCTTAATGCGCAAATTGCGCATGGCGCTGGACTTTCCCGATCACTGCTGAAGTGATAACCTCAATTCTTGAGTCCTCAATAAACAAAATTTCCTAAAGTCTTATATCAAAATGGTAAAGATAGGTAAGTTTTACAAAATACTGAAAATTAAAGTACCAACACTAAATAAAATGAAAATCTCTTCTTCAGAAGTGTACAGCTGACATCAATTGGTAATTATAATCACATGTTTTGACAATTTATGTCCTTATTTAGTATTAGTACATGGATTTTCATCTCTAGGAGTATAATTTTTTGTACAGCAAAATTAATCAATGAATGATTGACTTTTCATTGTGACATTTAAACTTCCCAATAATATTAGTATGAATTATTTCCCTTTTTTCCCTACTTACAATCAATGTGAAAATGAATTCAAATCACAGGCTTAGTATTATGAAGAAGCTAAACTTACATCTGTGAGATCATTCCTCAAGTGAACAGCATCAGAGCAGTCCACTATTGGTACTAACGTAACAAAAGTTGATATCATCTGGAATGTTACCTGAAATATACAATCTCAACTTGAATAGAACATTCAACAACAGGTACCGGTATTAATGATACAAATGTTGATATCATCTGGAATAAACATAAAACTGAATACAAATTTTTTTTTTAATAATATATGTGATATTATATGAAATGTGTATACTTTAATTATTTCTATTCATTTTGTTCATTTATGTTTTAGAACTACATTTTGTCATTCTGTAGATAATATTTTGCCAAATCAGAAGTTACTACAGGTGAGTGAATAATTGTTACTTAAAGCCAAGTGAGCAATTCTTTAGCAACATCACAGAGAGAATAAGTTATATTGGATGAGATATTGATGTCTTTGTATCAGGGACTTGCTTAGTTTGAGTTTTATATTGCTATCTCACTGAAACAACAGTCCAAAAGTAGACATGTCAGTACAATTGGACACATTATTCAGACTCTGTATCAACCAGTCTTTGCCTTTACCCCTTAATGCTGTGTGGGTTTAGTGGAGAAGCAACAGAAAACAATTTGATATTCTCTGGGTTTATCTGGGATAAAACCAACAATCTACCACAATTGAGTCAAGCACGATATCCATTACACCACTGAGACAGTTGTTATTTGAGGGAATTTAAATGCAAGACCAATTCTGAATTAAGATTCAGGTGACTTATTACAATAACCAAAACTTCCAATAGCCTTTACTTGTTGATATAGAATATTGTATCTATCTTTAAACTTTAAAATACTTTCTTCTTTTTATATTTCATATTTCAAATAAACAACTAACTCACCAAACACTTTTTAAAGTCATTTGGATCAATTCCTGGTAATGCTAGGTTTAGTAAGGGAAGAACATGGGATTTGCCTTCAGGGTACCATTTTTCTGACTGTAACATAGGTCGAGCCACAGCAACAATACAGATCATACAAGCAATCAGTCTATGAGGTTCTGTCAGGTTTTCCATGGCAGGATACATTCTACAAGTATAAGAGCCCTCATAATATGATACACATTACAGATTGTTGCTCTTAACGAATGTTTCAACAATTCAAAATATACTACAAGTAGGATATCATCAACTTTGTACAGGACAAGGGAAAACGACAGCTTCTGAACACTCTTCTTACCCAATTTTATTTTGATTAAACATTTTACAGGTGTTTCAAAATATCTGGCTCATATGTACACACACAATAGGTTAAATAATTAGACTATTCTTTTTCCAATTATTAAAAATATTCCAGGAGTTAGCAGACAGAAATATGCATTAAATCATGAATGTACTTAGCACTGGAGTCCGAGTGAGTTAGTTACAAAAGAGTAGTTCTGACACAAGTGGCATATCTGTGATAATCAAATAGACAGGTTGGTTATCCTGTTTAATATACTGATACTCATGCTACTTTATACAAATTAAATACAAAACCCACATTGAAAACCAACAAACTTTATTGTTGTTATATGTTACACAAAGATATTCCATGCAGGTAACACTGAAGATATTCACTGCAGGTAACACTGAAGATATTCACTGCAGGTAACACTGAAGATATTCACTGCGACATCATTTCTGTAAGTGAAATGATCTTTTTTCATCTCCCTGACAAATGAGTTTTCACTGTCGTCTATGTAATAATTGTAAATAAGTTGGACCTGATATAATTTTTACCAAAGATGCATCAAATATTACATTCAAACTCTAAATATTAGAGAATTTGTCATACATGTACCATGTTTTGATTAAAAAATCACTTAGGATAAATGTGGTCAATGTTTTATATTTAGGTTAAATTGTAAGTTACTGGTATATTAAATCATATTGAAGACATTTCTCATTATTGTACATTTAAATTCAATAATCATAGCACACTTAAAATATCAACCTTTCAAGTAAATCTGGAACTACAAGTTCAGGTCTGAGATTTGACAAATGTCTGAGTGCTATAGCCGAGTCCTGACTACCATATTTACTGAACATGGATACAAAGATAACAGGTCTCATACTCTCTACAAAGTTAGTGATGTCATCTTCACTAAGTTTCTCATCATCAGGAATAGGTGTTTGCCAAGAAGATTTTTTGTATCTCTCTCTGAAAAATATAGCAAAACAAATATGTAGTGATCATAGTATCAAGCCAGTCTAACGAAACATTACATCAAACAGTCTCTTCCTTGACATGGGAAATCAATGTCAAATTAATTTATTACATATGTGATATATTCAAGCAACAAGCAGAGGTTGAAAATTCCTCAAGTCCGACACCCAGGACTAGAAAATTGAAACTTCGGGCTTGCCGTTTTTCCATGGAAAAAACCCGTCGGGCATGCCTTTAAAAAAATAAAAACTCCACTTTTTTTCTAAACGTCTTGTTTTCAATTCAAATCACATGAAAGTATTTGTCAATTGTCTCCTTTCACTGTAAATAAGTACTAAAAAGCTATTTTAAGAACGGTAATACACATCCTGAATGGATCGATATTCCTCATGAATATTAATGAGTTCAGAATCACCTATACGCTTCCCACATGTCTATGTAAAGTCAAGCGTTGGAATAACATTTATCAATCGTATGTTTATGCTGACAACTTTTGAGAAAAATGTCATTGCTTAATTTTAATTTTAGTCAAAAAAGCGGAAAACGGAAAGCGGATGACAAACCAACTGATCCTGAAACTCCCAGTAATAAAGATCTTAAGTATGATAGGGAGAAACGAACGAGAACATTTCAAAACTCATGAATAGATAAATTTCCTTGGGTCGTCTTTGACGAGAATGCTCAGGAAATGTACTGCAAACTACTGTAGAAAATTTCCACACTTGTCAGATAGGAACGATGCCCTTACTCGGGGAACTAAAAATGTACGCATTGATGGACTTATGTTACACGATAAACACCAGCACTTGTGTCAAGCATTGGTTTAAGGAATTTGATGATCCCCAGGCAGCTGCCGGCCCTTCACAGGCCTTTGCTAACTTTATCCTGGCTACAAATTGGGACTTGGCAAATCACTGACCGGGCTTGGGTTAAAAAAGTTGAAAAAGCCTTGGGCTTGGGCCTCCCCAAAATAATTTTCAACCCCTGAACAAGATATGGTTCAAAATATGCATTGCTCTTTTTCATTCATTTCTTTACTGTCTTAAAGCATGCTTCAAAGAACAGCCATTTCTTATAGTAAGTCATTCTCCATAAATTTGGTAAAAACAAGATGTTGCACGCTACGTCGTACTAAGAATACTCCCACTCGTTCATTTGTAAGTCGCACGGTAAACAGGAAGTAGATGTGCAGTAAACCTGGAAAGGGGAGACACGGTACAAGTCACCATGCCAAAGCCATATATCAAATATAAAATCCTTTCTTCCAGTAGAAGCTGAGATATCTGTTACGAAAGTGTGAACGGATGCACAAACGGACGGACGGACAAGGTGATTGCAATATAGCCCCCTCTCTATGAGTGGGGGTATAATATAAACTAGTGTAGTCTGTAATTACTGAAGTTGATGTGACATGTTTTTGATATTCATTTTTTTATTACTCAAAGTAGTGTTCAGATATTTACAGGATTTTACAGTGAAAGATAAATAAACCACCTCCAGGACATATCATTGACATTTTTATTATTCATAATAATGTACAAATAGATTTACTAATGTTAACACTGATCAAGTCAGTTTTAAATTTTTTTTAAACTAAAATTCTAAAACTAGAGCCTCGATGGGATATCTAATCATTTGACTGAGTTAAAATTAGCTTAAAGAGGTTTCAGCGTAAACACTGGGAGTGGGTTATATCTAAATATGTAACTAAAACTACAGCTTTAATAACACAAAAATAATATGGTCATTCCAATGGCTAACCAAATATTTGTATTGTGTAAAATTTGTTCAAATTTCATTAGAAAATACATCTATTTCAATTTCACAAATGAATGTGTGCATTTATTAATGTTCATCTAAGACCACCAAAGAAATGTGATGTTTAATTAATGCAATTTAAGTGCTATACAAAGCTAATGATGGATGACACATGATGGCTACTGACCATTCAAGTCTAAAAACTCCCCAGTCTAAAACTTTACAATAACAAAATTTAAAAAGAATATAGTTTACAGGCAAAAGAAAATTATGAAAAAGTTATGTATAATCACAAAATATTTGATTGCCTACTCAATGGTGATACATTTTTTTACAACATTTAATATCTGAAATATGCTTGAAGTACATTTTAATGTAAAGTTTAAAACAAGAGAAAAAAATTCATTTTCATTAATCTTGAATAATTTTTATTCTTAATTCAACACTCAATCAAGCATAAGAACTTGCATTATATGCTGTATGTGATAAGACTTTTGGGGGAGGAGGAGGAAGTTTTTTGTCATTAGACATTAACACTCCCAAAATCACAATATCAATACAAATTCTAAGTATGCTTTTACCTGTGTAGTCTCTTTATAAATAGCTTTGGAAACCACATTAGTAATCCACTCAACTTTATCTAAAAACAAAGATCTCATTTAGTTGACATAAATAACAAACATTATAAATAATTTAATGGTTTATATTTCTAACAAAGAAGTTTGCTTAGTTGAAATGTAAGTATAGAAAACTCAAAACAAGCTAAATTCAACAGTATTACCAAAGTATGATTGTATACAGGTCTTCAATATATCACCCTATAGAAATCATGCAGGGCTCCCACTACTTTCAAATTAGAAAGAGAAGTGACTTCTCTTTCAGGGAGCTCACAGGGAGAAGTGGGGAGACTTCTGGGAGAAGTTAATTGCGATTAATCAAAACATTGTTTCGCGACCACTCTGACATTACCCTGCCCAAATTTAGTAAATACAGTGAAACCTGTGTAAACCGGCCACCATTGTGACCACGTTTCACGGCCGGTATTGACAGTGGGCCGGTTTATTAAGTGTCTACTCTCTGACTACCGTATAAATGTTTTTTCACGGGAGCCAAATTTCGCGTTTTTGTTCCAAATTGGTGGATTTTTTTAGCGGTATACTTAATTTTTGCGATCCTGTAGCTCTTTTCACAAAATTCGTAACAATAGTCCTAACTTTTTCACTTAAGATTATCTTACGACAATTCCTAAGTCCTTTTCACAAAGATTATCTTACGACAAATTTTAATCTTACGATAAAAATTCTTCCTTAGGTGTACTCGATACAACATAATGTGATAAAGTTTGTCAGTGATTTTGTGACAGGTCAGTGGTTTTCTCCGAATACTCCCGTTTTCTCCACCAATAAAACTGACCGATATATTGCTGAAAGGGGCATTAAACACCATAAACCATCTTTCTTAGCAACCTAGTTTCATTTCCATAGCACAACAAAACATTTTTTTAAATAAAATTAAAATTAAAAATAGGAATTGTTTTGAAATAATTGAGTATCGTAATTTCTTCTGCATAATGCACGGGATTTTGTCCAGATTCTTTATTTTGCAGGAGCATGCACATTACTACTGTCTAATATTTTCGTATTTCTTTACTTGTTTGGACACTATTCCACAAAATCATTAAATGTGTAAAAATACTTTTGAATTATTCAGAGAATTACATTTTTTGTAATACTCTCTAGTGCAGTTGTGTTTTGAACCAGTAAACGTTGATACGAAAATAAAGCTAAAAATAAAAGTGTGACTATATCTAACCGTGCGTAAAATAATCAATAATGCTGTCGATAAGATTGAATGTGTACATGTGTATGTATAAATATGTCCTAATTACCTAGTGTATAATTAGACTGCCAGACTATGTTTACACAAGCTTTTAATGATTGAAATAAAAAGAAAAAAAGGAATCAAAATGTATTTGTCATTTTTTATGACAAGTCTGGAAGCTTGAATACTCCCAGCTGTGAAGACTATAATCCGATTAACAATAAATTATCTCATGTTATGATTGTATGGCTTGGATACTAGTTCATCACTTAAATAATAAAGCATTGTTTGTTTTCCATTTATGATCATTGTCAACATATGCATTGTTTTCGGGAAGGATTCCCCCATGTTGGATATTTTAAAAGCGTGCCGTTGTATGGGGTATTTCATCTTGATTAAGCTTTCGCTTTTTAGATGTTGAATCCATGTTTGTTTAATATTTAATGAACATTTAAACATTAACCACATGAGTTACCAGTGATCACTAATTACAGGTGTGCTAATATACACACTTCTATAAACACTTTCAATACGTTTCTCCTCGGACGCCCGATCGATATTCACATATATGTAAACACACGGTTGATTGAACTGATCATGACCGGTTTACGGAGATAAATTATAACAGTAATTAGTGTATTGAGACCACAAGTCAAGGCTGGAATTCGGAATGTGCAGTGTCCGGTTTATTCAATGATTTTTAACAAAGATTATTAAGGAAAAAACTACGGACTTGAAATTTAGATCGGAATGGACAGGATTCGGGTTTACTCAGGGTCCGGTTTAGTCAGGTTTCACTGTAATTAAAAGGCTGTCTGAACTGATTTGTTCTGGTTTTTTTTATTCATACCTACCTTAAGGACATCTATTCAATGACACATTTTTATTTCTGGCTACCTTGACTATTGGAGCCTTGCATACCAGTGATTTTTATATGTACCACCCCCCCTCTTTTTTCCCTTTTGAAATATTACTGTATTGTGACCACACAAATTGTAATAACTCATGATCATATCTGTGTGATCTTCAGCAGAAGAACGATGTCTCTTTCAATTTGCTCAATGGTTCAACTATATTTAGCTTGGGAATAATATAGCACAAATGTAAATTGCATTGCCACTGTAGGTCAAAAACTGAAGAAAGTAAAGGCTGTAATTATTATTTGCCAGACCTCAAATCAGATTGCAACAACGGAGGAAAGATACTGTAGTTCCAAGTTTATTTTTTAATTGGATATATGCATTAACGTTTACACATGTCTGTTCGATAGATCGTAATATATATATTAACCTGGTGTCGAGTATAAAATACCAATGCGGATGGATTAAAATCTGAAGCGTCTACGTGCATTGCAACGATAATCATATTTGAATTGCAATCTTCGCATATATATGAACATATTTGATATGAGAACTATGATTTTATGTCACAGAAATGAGAAAAAATGAATCAAAAGTTTGTTTTGTTGAAAGTAGCTGCAGACAAAAAGTTCCGGTAGCACAGTACCGCATTGCGTCCCCTTACCAAAATGGCGCCAGTGTTGTTTGTTTACGAAAACAAAAAAATACAAATAGTTTTCTTTTAAAACGGACATATATAAACAATAAACAAAAGATCTAATGAACGAAATTAAAGTTTCTATAAACTGTAATGCTAATGGATTACTTTCCAAGAAAATCACTTTCAAAATAAATGTACTTAATAACGGATACGATAGATTTCAATAATTGACAAGCACCAGTGGAGAAAATACGAGGCCGGCGACATAGGGCGACTCTTCAAAATTACAAGGCGACTTGAACTTCTCTTTTGACCAACGAGAAAGCGAAGTCAACCTTCATAAGGCGACTTCTTCGCTCGAATCGCCCTCCGTTAGCCCTGAATCATGGATTACCGTATTTCTCATAAAAGGAGCTTTTCCATGTGAGACAGCCCATAGAAGACAGCTACACAAAATTGTCCATTGAATTAATAGAATTATGAGTATATCACAGTTTAAACTATGTAGGAAATAACCTTTACATTCCCACATTACTTTTTCATTATTTATAGAAGAAATATGTTCTTCTATACAACCAAATTAAGAGAAATGAATATCCTGCACAATATCAACTAATGTCTGTCAAAACTAAAGAGCTTTGAAACTTATTTACAGTTTTCATTTAAAATAAACAAGATGAACTGTGAGCTAATGCTCACTTATGACACCCCCGCTCTTCGGCAAACAGGAAGTAGGAATCTGACAGGTCAAAAAACGCTTCCCACGATATGGCATACCTATATGAAGCTTGTGACCAAATATCAGATTTTTGCCATCAATAGTTGCTGAGAAAAATGTGACGAAAAATGTGCATATATGTTCAATGTGTATAAAAACCAACTAAGTCGGCAAACAGAAAGTAGGAATCTGACAGGTCCAAAAACACTACCCACAATATGGCATACATATATGAAGCTTGTCACCAAATATCAGATTTCTGCCATCAATAGTTACTGAGAAAAATGCGACAAAAAATATCTTGGACGGATGGAAGGACAGAGGTAAAACAGTATACCCCCCTCCCCCTTTGGGGAGCGGGGGTATAAAAACAGTTTATTGTGAAAATACCTTTAGATGTATTTATACATTTCTGACGTCACCTACAGCTATATTTATATTGTACTTTATAATGCTATATAATTTGTATATTTTCTTGTAATTTAATATAGTGATGAACCACAAGGTTCAAAGTCAAAGAAAGCACAAAATCCACTTGTGCAAAATTTAATGTCTTTGTCCCTTTTGCAAAGCTCCACTGAAGAAAAGATGGTTTTTTTACACTAATGAATAACATTTCAACATCTTATGGCAGAACTTATTTATCTTTACACAGGGGACACAAGGAATGACATTTTTGGTAGAAAGCATGCATTGTCTTTCAACTCAAGTTGTAGCTCATACATATAACTAATTGTCAGTATTTCAAATATAAAATAACTTACATTCCATTTTCCCAAATTTGATGGATGGTAAAATGTCTGTAAGGTCTTGAACAATTTGTTAACATGTTCTTGCACATTTTTATCCTTTCCCTGAAATATTTGATAAAACTTGTAATAAGATCACGAGCGTTAAAATGATAAGTAACAACTGTAGAATTAAGAAACATAATATATATTATACTACGAAAAAAAATTGAACAGAAAATATTATTTTATTTGTTTAATCCCATTATAAATTCACAATTTTCAACAATAAAAACATCTTTTCAATTGATGGTAAGTTCTAGCGATATATGTTATTTCCAGGACTCATCCACACAATTTTCCTTGTGTAATATCACTCCATCATTCAAAAATCTACCTGATTTGATAGAATGCTAAAGATTTCCATCAGAAATCCTGATTAGAATTATTTTTACCATTAGGGGCCATTGTGGCCGTGATCATATGGTATTTGGATTTACAACTACCTATGCAATCAGTGCCTATCACCACTGATGTTGCGAATTCGAATCTTGATCAGGGCAAGGTGTACAACATTATGTGATCAAGTTTTATCAGTGACTTGCGACATGTCGGTGGTTTTCTCCGGGTCCTTCGGTTTCCTTCACCAATAAAACTGAACGCCCCGATATAACTGAAATATTGTTGAAAGTGGCGTTAAACACCATCAAACAACAATATTTTTACCATTATGTGTCATTTACTTAATATTTGAGTCAATACTACTTATTGTATTCTCAGATAAAAATTATGGTATACCATGAGAGACACAATCCATGTTATAGTGCTATGGACATCATATGTGTTGTTTGATCTACCAATCTGTACTGACTGTGTTCCTACTGGTAAATTAAAACTTCTAAGAAATCTGTTGAATATCTAAAATAAATAAATATATATATAAAGCATTAGAAATCAAATTTCCTGCATCATGAAATATATTTTTTTTTATCAAAAACTTGTCCACTACAATTCAGTTCTTAACTTTAGTAGAAAATTGATTTTCAGTAAAAATTAGTCCTCTCCCCTGTTCCAGTTTTCCCTTACTCTTTCAAAATATTGTGTGGATTAAACAGTTAAAACTCTATTTTGACAATCACTTCACCATTTTATTAATAATGAGTAGAAGACATGGAAACATCACTGCTTAAGGTCTAAGGGGTACAGTTTCTTGAGCTTCTGATGCTAAGTTATAGTGTCTTTTCCTTGTGTATAGACACTATGCACTGGTAATATTGCATCATCATGTAAAATGTTTCAGTATTTTTTAACAATTAGGTTTATATTGTTTAAATTACTTTGCTTAAACATAATCAACATTTATGTTTATTTTGTCAGTGGAGAATGACTTACCTTTGAAATATGTGGTTTCCAATCTATGTAACCAATGTTGTCATGTGCCAATCTTGCAAACAAATTCACCAAGCTCTGCAAATTATACAAGGTGTTTTACTACAATATAGCCTGACACTTATATTATAGGAAAAATTATAAAATATTTATCTCATAAAACTTCTATTCATTGAATACTTAATAACAGCATGGAAACAAGAAAATAATTGTCTTCTTTTAACATGTTTAACTTGTGAACAATTTATAATCACTGGTTTTTAGGTTAATAGAATTTTAGTTTCAGTTTATCTAAACAATGTAAGGTAATAAGCTTTAAATGTACTAGATGATACAACTTACAGCTTCCCATGGTGGTGTGTTGTGACATGAATCCCATAAATCTATAAATTCTTGATACCAAAGTCTGAAAGAATCATTTTTTCAGATATAATTTTAAATTTTTTTCCCCACATTTTATATATATATAAAATAAAATAATTTCTGTTACAGAAGAGCAACAGTCATAATCTGCAAGAAAAAAATACAATTTTTTAAAATATTAGTTTCTGCACATTTCCTTGAGAGATAAAAAAAAATATTGTGTTGATCTTGCAACTGGTCCAATATAATTAAAAGTCTGATAAATTTGATAGGATTAAATGAGTTTAGTACCACTTTCAACAATATTTTAGTTATTTCACTTTTATTGATGAAGGCAATTGGATTACCATAAATACTCAAAAATTTGGGAGTGACAATATGTTTCCAAGGAGCTGCTTCCGACTTATAGGCCTAATCAAACCTTGAGGTTAAAACATTCTTGCTTGAACTTGTCAAAGTATCTGACAACAGATGACTAGACAATGTTCAATTGCTGATTTACAATTGAAGTATAACATATGAATTTTTGTTTATCATTATTAATAATCATGTTAACTTACTTCTTCTTTAGCATGTTTAATTTTACATGTATAATGGTTCAGAGTTTGGAAAATTTCAGTTGTATTTTCCATTATTTACAAAATTGTGTGTATTATTTTTAGCGCACTTGCATCGGAACTGTGCATACAGTCAAGATAAGTGATAACTGAAATTTGGGTAATTATCAACAATCAAGTCCATAAGTAACAAGGGCAACGCAAAGCGTGGCGTATCCATTCGCCTAAAAATTTGACCCAGTGACCTTGAAAATCAATAGGGTTCCAGATTCTCTTAAGGACTAAATATGTACTAAGTTTGGTCAAAATCCATTGAAGGCTGTTGATTCTAGAGTGTTCACAAGGATGTTACGGAGGGACGGACGGAAGGACGGTAGCATTACTATATCCCTTCGCAACTTCGTTGGCAAGGGGATAATAAATTCCTGTACATTTATGATAAGTTTATTAGTGAAAGAAGACACAATAAAATAATGATATATCATTAAAATAATTTGATTACCAGTAGTTTAAAATATTTAAAATATACTTTCATCATGATTTTCTGGTTTACGTTCATACCATAACCAATATAGGTAAATAAATAAACAACATTTGGGGAATTATATAGACAAAGAGTATTATACATGTATATGGAATAAATACTGGAGACAATTAAATAAATTAAAATAAGAAACATGGATTAATTTATTTCATTTTTAGAGAATAATGTGAAGAAACACTGACATTTTTCTGCACACAGCTTGGACACTTGTCTTTTGTCAGCTATTTTGGACCAACTTTTATGTGGGTTTAAGATAAATCCTCAAGATTCCAGATTGGAGAGGTCTTCCAAGTTATATGTGGATTGACTTATAGCCTGAAGGAAACCTCAACTCTACCCCAAATAACTGACAAATATAGAATGATAGAATAAATATAAATATGTAAATACTAACTTAAAACCTTTATCTTGTTGAGAAGGAGGCAGATTTGTTGGTAAAAAATATTCAAAGTTGTTCATTGCCTTGATGTGTGTTACATCAAATGGGCATAGTAATGGTCTCCATTCATCAAGCATTTCTTGTGTAGACTCCGCAGGAAAATATCTACAAAGTTTAAATGAATAAAATTTCATAACATTAATTAGTGAAATTACAATTTTCATCTCTTTAATGCCTTGCAGTTTAGAAATTAATGTTAAATTTACAATAATCTATTTTTTCAAATTTAATATCATTGTATTATTATTTGTCTACATTGTACATGGTATGGTATTGACAGTTAATAGTATCATTCAACAATAGATTAAGGGCCTGAACTACATGTATGCTCATAAATAAAAGTACATATATGACTGAAGAAACAAAAGTATAGAAGTACTGTTCTTTAGGAACATTACATTATATAGGTAAAAAGGTGGCATTGAGAAGGGCATCACTGGAAGATAAAATTGTCACAAGAAAGATAAGTGGATATAATGGATATATCAGAAAATGTTGCCTTTCAACTGCCCACAAACTGCTGCATAATGTCTTTTATGGGCAAAGAGCATGGCCTGATCAATGACAAGGTACTCATTTGTGTGCTGTCCAGAAGGTATATTGTGTTAGACTGTTTGCAGATGATTGCCTCTTTTATCTGGCATATCATAATACTGTCTTTTTAATCTTATACCATTTGATTATTATATCTAAAAACTTACATTCTGCATTGTTTCACCAGACTCTTAATAACATTTTCTATATTACTGAAAAACAACACAAACAAAACATTTTAAAAAGTTTTAAAGATGCATTTTCATGGAACTCATGTAAATTTATTGATATCATTCAATCTGAATCAGGGGTGTGGAATTTATCGATATTATTAAATCTGAATCAGGGGTGTGGAAATGCCATGCCCGACTCGTACACATAACTGACCGAGCAAGTACATTTTTGTGCATTGGTTCTCCGTGGACAAGTGAATATTGGCCATGTTCTCTGCCGGGGGGGATCAAATTTCTTTTGATAATTGTCAAAAGATCATCAAAAAGTTTTTGCATTAGCATTTCTCATTGACTCAGGATAGACGCCTAGGTTTTATCTTCTGTATATCGTAAATTGAATTATTGATTTTTCGAAAGATGGACAAGTTTGTCATAAACCACAAAAGAATCCATTGCTACTCTCCAAATAATGATAAACAGCTAAAACAAAAGTCGTAGGCGGAGAAGGATAAACAACATGAAAAGAAATGAAAAAGTGAATTTCAACAATCATGGTTAATCGATTTTGCGTGGTTGAGATACAACAAGATGAACTGTGAGCTAATGCTCACTTACGATACCCCTGCTCTTCGGCAAACAGGAAGTAGGAATCTGACAGGCCAAAAAACCCTTCCCACGATATGGGGTACCTATATGAAGCTTGTGACCAAATATCAGATTTCTGCCATCAATAGTTGCTGAGAAAAATGTGCATATATGTTCAATGTGTATAAAAACCAACTAAGTTGGCAAGCAGGAAGTAGGAATCTGATGGGTCCAAAAACGTTTCCCACAATATGGCATACCTGTATGAAGCTTGTGACCAAATATCAGATTCCTGTCATCAATAGTTGCTTAGAAAAATGTGACAAAAAATGTGCATATATGTTTAATGTGTATAAAAATCAACAAAATCGGCAAACAGGAAGTAGGAATATGATGGGTCCAAAAACGTTTCCCACGATATGGGGTACCTATATGAAGATTGTGACCAAATATCAGATTTCTGCCATCAATAGTTGCTGAGAAAAATGTGACAAAAAATGGGCATATATGTTCAATGTGTATAAAAACCAACTAAGTCTGCAAACAGGAAGTAGGAATCTGACAGGTCAAAAACCGCTACCCACAATATGGCATACCTATATGAAGCTTGTGACCAATTATCAGATCTCTGCCATCAATAGTTACTGAGAAAAATGCGACGCAAAATATCTTGGACGGACGGAAGTACGGACGGAGGTAAAACAGTATACCCCCCTCACCCTTCGGGGAGCGGGGTATAATTACAAGGAAACTTTTCTTTCGACAATAAAATTAGCTTTTGCAAATGAAGAAATATTTAATTGGAAATAAGTTAAATGATTAACAAATCAACTAAATAAATCAACATATATGTAAGGCATAGTACCAATTCAACAAAAAAAGTCTGGGCAAGTGACTTTTTTTTCGGACAAGTAAAATTTCCAATTTGACTTGCCCCGGGACAAGTGCTCAGATCAGATATTTCCACACCCCTGTCAATATACTGAGAAAACACTAAAAATTTCTCTAGTCTAAATCTAAATTTACCTAGGAAATAGTTGTAAACCATGATGTTCATATGGTGAGTATGCAACATATTCTATCAACTTGTATAATGGTCTCCACTGAAGAACAAGATCTTCTCTGGTCAACAATTCTCTTTTCCTGTAAAAACAACCAAATTATCTCTATATTCAAGACATAAAATTAGTACAAAATAATTAAAAATAATCCATATATTGTTTTAAAGAATTAACCCCACCACATATCCGAGTCTCTCCCAAGCCAGTACCTGGATTTCCAACATAACTTGTCCTATTTTTTTTGGTATTCAATGATTGCTAATTTTGTTGATATTGGTGGAATTGTTGACCATCACTGTTTAGATTTTCTTTTCATAACAACTGTACAATATAGCAGGGTCAATGAATGCTTGAAATTAATTAACTGACTGCTAGTTGAGAAGGTCAAATATGTTGGTCATTTGTTGTTTAAAGGTCATTACTCATAGATAAAAAAATTGTAACTTTCTTTTCATAATTTATTGCAAGGGAAATTAAACTTTTCCTGTGTATCAGTTGGTGTTCCTCAAGGTACATGTAAATATATTTTTCGAAGATGAATTCTCCCTTTGAATACTTGGTACCATCCCCTTTTGAAAGACCTGTACACAAATGTACATATTTATCCTGCAATTATGTGATTTTGAGAATTAATAATGCAGAGTTGGCAAAAAAAATTTTTTTCTGACATTGGGTCAGACAGGAACTGGGGTTCTGTCCGACCCATGGCATTTGTGTCTGTCCCACCATTTTTTTTGTAATATTGTATATAATAACCTGTCAAATTTTGTTTTTATACAAAACTGAATGCAAGATTACCTATAGTCATGATTATTAATGAACTCAATTAAATGTTTTTCTGTATACATATTTTTATCTAAAAATATATGGCAGATATAGCCAACAATCCTTATCTAATGGTCCGATCACGTTCCGAATATTATACATCAATGTCAGTTTCCGGCTTACCTATATTTTTAATTTCAGTTAAGAATATGAATCTGTTGTCATCTTCAATATATAAGCATCTCAAAACATATTTAATTAATATATAAACACAAACAATCTTTGATACTTGGGGAGTGTGGAAGTCAACTTATTTCTGTGCTCAGTAATATATTTCAGTTTTAATGTTCCACATTTTGCAGGTGCTCGTTCCTACTAAAAGGATGTTTACATTACGTATAGGAGTTTCGATTACAAATAGGAATGTGTCATGTCGGTCTGACAGAATAAATAAACAAATTTCAAGTCTCTGTCTGACATTTTAATCAAACTGAAAACGGAATTTAATGCCATTGGCAGTGGAAACTGAGTAAATAAATTTCAAACTCCAACTGGACGACCACAAAGTAATATTTTCGTGACGGACATTGGGAGTCACGGTTCATTAATTAATCGGACCGACAGTTATTCTGCTGGTCAGGTCCGACGATTTTCGCCAACTCTGATAATGGGGTTAAATAAAGTTATTTAGTCAAGGAGTGGACCTAATAAAGCTTTTCTGGTACATGATTAATGTAGAGCAAATGTCGTCAGAAACAGTAACAGCCTTCAAACGAAACCTGAAAAATGATGATGAAAGATGCTCTTTTCAAACATTTTGACAGTTGTTTTCGACTTTTTGGCATTGCAGGATAAACATAATACACATACATTGTCAGTTAATGTAAAATTAATTTGCACTTGCTGCAAAACAGGCCAGAAACACTCGCCAAAGGCTCGTTTTCCTACCTGCTTCTACAGCTCATGCAAACAAGTTTTTTATCGCCTGACAATGTATGCATATTGTATATATATGCTTACTTTAACAGACTGATCAGTTGTGTAGCATATTTCTGTACTAAAGACAGCTCAAGTTCTGGCATCACAACAAGTTCATACATCAGATTAATAAGAGTTAGGTGATCTTCCTTGGAAAACTTCATGCCATATAATTTTATATATCTGAAAAAAACAATAACATATATATTTAGGAAGCTAGCAACACAGAAAGGTTCCATTGGCAATTCTAACAAGTTTAATATGACAATGTAAAGGTATAAACTACTCATAGAAAGTGCCACAAAGCAACTCCAGATTTAGATCTCAAATAGCAATAGATATGAACTCACGATAAATGTATTTGCAAATAAATAAGAACACTAATACAACTAGAGGCTCAGGTGAGCCTGCATCGCTCACCTGATACAAATAAGTCCTCTTAAGAATGTCTGCATGCCGAATACATCCAAGTTACTATTCAAATCCCATAGGGTTCTATGTTAAAACTATGTCTGCTCATGGCAGCCATCTTAGATGAAGGTTGTGGTCACCGGACACAATTTTGAAAGTATATAATACCCAAGAAACATCCATGCCATGTTTGCTTTAAATTGGCTGACTGGTTTCAGAGGAGAAGACTTTTAAACAATTTTCCCATTGGGTCCTATGTTAAAACTATGTCCGCTGATGGCAGCCATTTTGGACCCAAATTGGGGTCACTGAACACAATTTTGGAAGTTGACCACCTAAGGACCATCGATGACATGCTTGCTATATTGGTTTACTGGTTTCAGAGGAGAAGATTTTAAAACATTTTTTTCCATAGAGTCCTATGTTAAAACTATGTCCGCTGATGGTGGCCATCTTGGATGGAGGTCTGGGTCACTGGATACAATTTTGAAAGTTGACCATTTAAGGACCATTCATGCCATGTTTGCTTTAAAACTGGTTTCAGAGGAAAATTTGTTTAAACATTTTTCCCATAGGGTCCTATGTTAAAACTATGTTCACTGACGGTGGCCATCTTGGATGGAGGTCGGGTCACATGACATTATTTTGAAAGTTGACCACCTAAGGACCATTCATGCCATGTTTGTTTTAAATTGACTTATTGGTTTCAGAGTTAAAGACTTTTAAACATTTTTTCCATAGGGTCCTATGTTAAAACTAAGTCGAGTCTTGAATCTCTGATCGGCAAACGATTCACAAGTTTAGTACATGACCATCCAATGATCATTCCTGCAAAGTCACAATTCAATTGGTTTAGTGGTTTCTGACAAGAAGATTTTCAAGGTTTCAACCAATCAGAACACGTTATTGGCCCTGGCGACCATGTTGAATTTCCGATCTACACCAAAAACACAAACCGGGTAGAGGACCATCCAATGAACATTTATGGCAAGTTTGGTTGAAATCTGTTCAGCGGTTTCAGAGAAGAAGAGTTAAATGTGAAAAGCTAACGGACGGACGCTTACCCATGACAAAAGCTCACATGGCTTATGGCCAGGTAGGCTAATAAAAATGAAGGACAAGCTAGACATCATTTGATGCCAGAGGTGATTGTTCCTATTGTTGATATTGGTGGAATTGTTGACCATCACTGTTTAAACCTTCTTTTAATAACAACAGTACAATATAGCAGGGTCAATGAATGCTCGTAATTAATTATCTGACTGCCAGTTGAGAAGGTCAAATATGTTGGTCATTTGTTGGTTAAAGGGCATTACTCCTAGGACAAAAAAATCATAACTGATATTAATACCAGATTTAATATCAATTAGTCATAAAAATCTATTAGCTCAAGTAATTATTGGTCTTTGTGAGAGACCATGACAAAATGAGAGGGGGAGAACATAACACATGATCTTCAGTCAAAGAAATTAGGAAACTGAAATCACAGGACAGTCTGACCAGTGAATGCCTAAGATTTACTGGTCCGAACAGAATTTCACTGGTCCGACAAAAAAATCTGAAAACTGCAGCGCCATATTGGATAATTATGAAATCGAAAAAACCCCAGAGACGTTCGAGAAATTAATTCCGAATGATTATTGATTACTGGTTCCCTGACGATTTTATGCGTGACACCCACACCATACCAATAGAGACCGATCACGTTTATCAACAACATGAAAAATACATTTTACGAGACAAAGGTTTTAAAGACAAAACACGTATTATTTTTTAAATATATCTATAATGCTTTATTGATTTCCTACCGGACATTCGGACCAGTGTCATTGAGAAATTGACTGTTCCAACACGAGATTTACCGGTCGCAGTCCGTCTGACCGGTGCCAATTTCGACCGCTGGATCTTTCCGAAGTCCATGGGTAACATTGCCATTGAATCTTTTCTTTCCAACACATTTTGTATTATTTCCTTCTGCTCTGATTTGAGATGTAGATGGAACTGTTTGTCTTGCAGAATACGCTTTATATCGTCTTCCATGTGATTTATATGTTTACTTATGCAAATAATTTGGCACGCTGCACTAAGTAGCTCCCATCATGCAATGCGTTGCTGTCATCATTCAGTTAGTATCGCGAGATCATGTTTGTTGGTTCGAAAGTGAAACTGAGATGCGAAAAGATAGGGTCTATGTGAAAATCGTGATGTACTCAAGTGTAACACCCCTTTCTGAGGGTAAGATGGTTATGAATGAATAGAAAAATGATTGGTGAAGCGATTTATAAAAAGTTTTCGGATAGAAAATAAAATCTGATAGCCTTGAAACGTGGAAATGTGCCAACCCGGCGTTGGAGCGGCAAATCTGCAGTTTTCCTTATGGAGAGCGCTCTGACGTCCCACGGCTCCAGCAAGTCGAACAAAAAGCTGTCGGACGGCAGAGGAATCTCGGACTAGGTAAAATAGTACCCATATATTTCAACTCCTGAAGCTATTTTCTACTCTGTATCAACAGGAAATACATACTTTTTATTATAGGGATAGAGCATCTTTCAATTTGAGACTGGAAAAAATCGTGCCTGTGATAATAGTGAGCATCGCAAGATGCGAGCTAAACAGCAACATGTGTGCAAGGAGATGAATCATATATATGAACAATACCAACCGGGAATGGATTATAAGTTTCGGCATAGAATGGACAATCGGAGTGAAGTACAGGAAATAGCCTTTTAATTTGAATAAAAAATAGCTATCCAGTTAAAAAAATAACCCAAAAAAATTAGAAAGGAAACCGTACAGCTTCTTTACTTGAAACGATTAATTTATTTAAAAAATGGACAATCGTTCGACCTTCTTGTTTCGCCCCCAAAATATCTCGGCCCTAAAAAAAAAGTTGTCCCCGATATATCTCGGCCCAAAAAATCTCCTTTGCAATAGAATTAACTGGGTAAGTCAAATTGAAGAACAAAGAAAAATAATCAAGAATAATGATGAAAAGAACCCAAAACTACTAGTTGTACATGTCTATGTGTAGTATATGCAACGCTCGCCTGTAGGCTGTGCCTACTCCATATTATCATAGTCGATCAGGATGAGAAAAAAACAACTTGATATGACATAATGATAATGTGAATCAGGATGTAGAATTGCAAATAAATAGAATCTCATGCAAAAACAGTAAATCTAAATGGGAAGAATTCAGATTTTAAAGTAATAAGATGGAAACATTCATAGCAAATATTTTGTTAAATTACCTAGATAATTGTCCAACCCAATGACCTGCACCAGTTTTAAGGTCTCGCAAAGCAACAGCTTTTCCAAGGTTGGCTTTGATTTCAGCAAATACAGCATTTGATTCGACATCGAGATTGTCTGAATACGGCAGATATGTGTTGTATATTTTCTCTTTTTGTGGGATGAATCCCAAAACCTTCTCACGCTCATCCATCTTCAGATAAAATGAAAATAGAAATTAATCGTGACTTGCTTCTGCTGATGGATCCATTTTTAGTATTTTTGTTAAGTTATTTGTGATTGGTCAAGCTTATTTTGCGACACCAATAGAAAAGTAGATTACAAATCGAGCACCTGTGAACAAGAACGATAACTCTTATTTGTAAATATTGAATTTCTAGAAATATATTGCAAATCTTTCAAAACTTCTAAGTCATCTGTCACATGATAACAATGTCAGAATCTGGAAGATTTACGTCAATCGATTACGAAATACATGGGAGAGTACAGGGTAATAACTATCATCGTTTCTTAATTGATTCGTGATTAATTTATCTTGTGCTTGTAAATTGTCCTGAACTTGAAGATATGATTATGAATGAAAATCAGTCAAGAATCAAGAATATTCATTCCAATCAAGAGTACACCAGGAACATTCCCCTGTAAAAAGAATTCCCAATAGAAAATGTCAAGAGACATTGCATTACAATTTACATAGTGACATTTTTATTTCAAAGTCAGAGACAGAATCCTCAATACAGAGACTGAGAGAGTATTGAATTAACAGTAAATGTGTAGATATGTAAAACAATACCCATTATTTTTTTATCTTTTGATTTAAGCACATGCGGATAAGCAGGTTTGTTTTTGGAACATCCTTAAATGCTATAAAAATCTTGCTTTTTCTTAAAGGGATATTAAAGCTCATTTTGGTAATTTTTTGTATCTCATGAAAACTTGCAATTGGTTCAATAAATGATCTTTATGAAATATTGACCCAGTTTTTCTCAATGAAACTTTGTAAAAGTGACATAATTCGTTGATAATTCTGTCATATCAATTGCAATTATTGTATAAAGTGAATGTCTGTTTTGTTTTGTGTATCTGATTTATTGTATAATTATGCTGCCCCATTGTGGGCACTTTAATTAGTTATAAAAAAAACATTTCTTTCTTTCTATCTTGCAATCTTTGCCTTGAATTTAATTTTTGCTTCCTGGACAAAAATTCATTTCGACCCTTTTAAGTGATATTTTAACGATATTGGGTATTATATGGGCGTGCAAAGTATTTTTGGATTGTTTTTACAATTAAATTGAAAAGAAACAACCTTCGCCACAAGTTGAATAAATATATGTTAAAACGAGCTTTAATATCCCTTTAAATTTTGGCCAAAAAGTGGAAGTGCAAAAACATAGTTTTGACATCTTAAAACATATAAATATGATGACAGTTACACAATTTGGACAATTCTAATTTTAGCAACAGTGGCCATTTTCAATGGAAAGTTTGAATAAATATGATTTGAGAGGCAATTCTTCTCTTGCAGTTCAGATGAGTAGATATTTATATAAATCAAAGATCAAAGAAAATTTAAAATATATAATACATAACATAAATAATAAGCAAGCCATTTATGTTTAGCTGTAGTAAATGATGAAAATAATTTGATCCTTTGAAGTATTTTTTTAATGTAATAAATGTGATCATACATAGTATAAAGATAAGATGTTAGAAACATAATTGGAAGGATGTACAGTACTAATGATGGAATCTGGCTTATTCCCTGTCATTTTTTTTAATTTAATTTTCCCAGTGTACATATCATTGGTACGACATGATAACACAAGCTAGCTGACATAGACGTAGGCCAGGTCAGCTAAAATTTAATTCTTGACTTCCAAATGTAAAAGTAGTAAATGCTATTGATAAAGTTATTTGAAATTACCTTTATCTCTGTAGGTTTGACATTAGTATTCACAGTTGATACCTGGCTAGAGTTTGTGGTACAAAATCTTTCCTTTTTCTTGGCAGTCCATGAGTGTCAGAATAGGAAAGTTGTGTGTGAATCAGGAGTGTAACTTAGTGTGAAAATGATTCTTTTGCAAGAGATATAGGATAAAGAGGAAGATTCCATAAACACATCTCAAATGTATTACCAGTAGTCTATAGATATTAGCTTTCACAATAGTTCAGATGTAAAATATAAGCAATCATGTTAATAAAAGTCAGTTAAGTTAGTGTATATTTCCATAACTTATGGCAAGAATGTTTTAATATATTACTAGAAGAAACATTTTATTCAATGGATATACAACTTCTTATTAACTTCTCTTTTCATTTCAGGTGTTTTTTTCCGGCAGGTATGTTAAAGAAGCTTATAGATAAAAAAAAAACAAAAACAAATTACAGATTTATTTTAGGAATTGGCGTTTGTTAGTTGAAAAACAAAATGACAAAGTAAAACCATTCAATTTCAATTCTTTTTATTATCTAAGATAATATCTTACTGACCAATCATTGCAAGACATGAATGGGGAGTGGGTCACTTCATATATTGAAATATAGAGATGTGTCGTTATAATGGGTAGAACTCAGCTTTCACATATTTATGTTAGGTTGTAAATTTTCCACTTAAATATATCAAATGGATGGAGATTTTTCAGCTATGATATGGGGATGAAGGATGTCACTTCCTATATATAGGACAATACAGATGTACCTTTGGAATGGGTTAACATTTTTAGCTCCATGTATAATTGGGTTGTAAATTTTCCACTTAAATGTATCTACTGGTCATGTTTCTACAAATCCCCAGCATTTTTTAAGGCTAAAGCAAATTCTTTTTTACTCCCTAGGCTATATTTCTGTTATATAATCTTTATTTGCAAAATTACACCCATGTGGGCCAAGCAAATACAATAAACAAAGGAACAAACACAATACAAGCAAATTATTAACAAATTGGGGTACTTTTGACCGACATACATTTGTAGACCTCATTTTCGCAATTCTAATGATTGCTTTATAGTCATAGACAATAGACACTATTTTATTTGCACGAACACATTTACAATAAATGGTTATGGCATAAACTGAAACAATACAAAATAACAGACTCATGGAACGACAGTGGTATTTAGTACTACTAAGTATATTAAAATAGCCTCAGTTTCTAAATGGCCTTTCTCATTAAGAAACAATCATTTAAAAAATTGACTGTAATTTTAAGAGTGACCAGCAAACTACTATTAAAAAGTAAAGACATGTGTCTTAATGAAATATTTGAGTTAACTATTTTAATGTTAACTTTTTGTAAGAATGTTTTTCTTAAAGATATATAATGTGGACAAGTTGAAAAGAAATGATATTCGTTCTCAACTTCTCCTGTATCACATGACAGGCAGACACGATTCTGTCTCTCTATATTTGAGTAACGACCTTTTTCAATGGCTAGAGAATGGGCACTAAGCCGGAGTTTGCTCAGCAAAGATCTATCTGATTTTAATTTACAGATATCAATGTATGGGGGTCTTTCACCACTTTTATGAATTTCTCGAAAAAAACTTCAACTTTTCACATACATTAATCAAGCTATTCATATTCTGTTTAGCCAGATATTTTCTTTACCGCTATAAAAATCCGTATTTTAAAAATTTGTCGAAAAATGGTCGAAATTCGATCGTAAATAACTCGAAAACTAAGTCATGAAGGTATATTTTTCTTTGCGTATTTAGAAAGAGCATGTCAAAATTGACCAAATCACGAATTTTCATGGAAAAATCATTTGGCAATAGTTGAATACCTACTGTATCGTATTCCCTTAAGTTATACATGTTATATAATCTGATAAGATACAAAATTTATATGACTGTCTTTGTGTGATTACATTAATCTATTGTATGAGTGAATTACCAATAATTGTACAATATATGTATGGGAGTGGTTTTCAAATGGGTAGGAATTTCACGCCAAGGTAATAATGGGTGTATTTTTCAAATCTCCGCGGCACCCCTTACCCAATTTTACCAAGTGTGACCTTGTGTACAGCTCTTGTCAGGTGGATTCCATTTTTCTGGAGTATTTTTATTTAGAACGTTCCTAACAGTTTATGTGTTAGTGTTAAGGTTATGGATGTTTAATGACTTGTTAGCAACATTTTAATTATATCATAGCAGTCAGTTTGAAACATGACTACCTGGGGAATATCACATGCAGATCTGCCACAAGCCACTGAGAAAATTTGTAAGTATCACATATGCCTAACCATGAGCAGGAATCAAAAGCTGTATAGAATATACCTTGCCATGGTCAAGAATCAAGCCCACAACTTAAGTGGTTAGCAACACAGATGGCATAAGATATTATTATTCATAGCTCTAGGCATGTGTTTCTTTTACTATAAACAAACAGACATTTATCGCTTATAAAACCATTCAGATTATGTACCTTCAATTTGGACTGATAAAATGCCTATCACAAAAATAGTTTGTTTCCTAATCTTTATTTGGAATTTTTTTTAAACAAGAAAACCGACAAACTATGTTTTCCCATGGGTACTGACATCTTGGATTTTAATACTAGTACCTCAAGATTTGGAAAATCTGATTTATGACCCCTGCCTTAGCCATATACAGGATGTCGTTAGATATTAGTATGTCTTTAAAAAAAAAACTACAAACACCTAATTTTATTTAGATTGTATTAATATGTTTATTTAATTTTGAAAGATCCGTAAACACAACATGGGATATTGGACTAGAATCCACCATTTAATGACACAAAAGTAGGAAAGTTCATTTTTTGTGGCCGTTAAACTGAAACTCACAAAATTGTAAGTTGGATTATTGCATAATACAGGTTAGAAATGACTGCCAACACACTTGAAATATGATGTACTGCTAGCTGATAATCTGCACTTCTTTTAGGATCCAGATATTTGTTCAGTTCTTAAACATCACATTTTAATTATATGCCTAAACTCAATGTTAATAATAATAGGCTCTACATTAAGGTTTGTCCAACTTGTCGGTCAAAAGTTCACTAGAGCTTGTGTTGTATTGTCATCTTAACATGCCGACTATAAATAAAACTTATCTTATTTTATCTTACCTTAATAGAATTATTTCAGAACTATTTATTGCTTAACATACTGTTTACGATGAAATTGCTAAATTTATTTATTTTTTGTAGTACACGTATGATAAAGCATCAGAATTGGGAGTAGTGGGATGGGTCATGAACACAGCTGCTGGAACAGTTAAAGGAACATTTCAGGGAACAAAGAGTCAAGTGAATGAAATGTATAGTATATATTTTTTTACCCCATCGTAAAATTGGTCCAATTTTTAGCTCACCTTGTCAAAGGCAATGTGAGCTTTTGCCATCACTTGGCGTCCGTCGTCTGTTGTCTTTTAACTTTTCACATTTTAATCTTCTCCTTTGAAACCCCTCAGCCAAATGAACTGAAACTTGGTAGGAAGCATCTATGGAAGGTCCTTTATAAAGATTGCTCATTTTGTTCCGATCCATTAACAAACATGGCCACCACAGGCAATTCTTGTTTCTGATTGGCCGATTTTTTAAAATCTTCTCCTCTAAAATCGCTTGGTCAAATGTACCGAAACTTGGTAGGAAGCATCTATGGAAGGTCCTCTGTAAAGATTGCTCATTTCGTCCTGCTCGGTTAACAAACATGGCCACCACAGGCCATTCTTGTTTCTGATTGGTTGATTTCTAAAAAAATCTTCTCCTCTGAAATCTCTTGGCCAAATAAATCAAAACTTGGTAGGAAGCATCCTTGGAAGGTCCTCTATAAATATTGCTCATTTAGTTCCAATCCGTTAACAAACATGGCTGCCACAGTCATCATTTTCAAGACCAAAAAAAATATATTTTAGTAATAAGAGGTCCAGACTTTAATCACAGGAAAAAGAGACAAATAAACTAGGACCCTCCTTGTACATTCAAGTTTAAGGAATAAGAGACAATTCTATCTCAAGAAATCAACTTGATAAAATTTTGTTAACCAGAATTTTTTTTATTGATATCTGTAAAAACATGGAACCGCAATGGTGATCAATCTGATTAAAATCAGATCTCTCACTTGCTCTCCCTTTTCTGATATGTCGCGGCGTGGAAGATCTGAAGAAATCCCATTACGGGTCACATGTGAATGACCTGATGTCATGAATATTAAATGATATGGTAATTACGGGTTGTGAACTTATTCGACCAATCAGATTACTCATAGCAAACAAGGCTTCAGTTTTGTCGAAAAGATGGCGGATGATAAATATGAGGATGTGCTGAAATCAATTTGCACAGTTTTCTGTTGAAACGTTGAAAAGAGAGCAGCAAGAAATGATCAAATCATTGTTAGAGAAGACGGACTGCATATCGGAGCAGTTTACTATTAGAATATTACGCTTTCATGATCTCGGAAGCTGAATTTTCATTAGACGAAAAAGGTCATGTCATTGGGTCATTCACATGTGACCCGTAATGGGATTTCTTCAGATCTCCCACGCCGCGACATTTCAGAAAAGGGGGAGCAAGTGGGAGATCTGATTTTAATCAGATTGCAATGGTGATATAATGGTTAGCTTGCTTGCCTGGAGTGTGGTAGATCATGGGTTCAAGCCCTGGTTGGGTCAAAATAAAGACTATAAAATTGGTATTTTCTGCTTTTCCGCTAAGCATGCAGCTTTAAGAGGTAAAAGCAAAGACTGTTTGGCTCAGAATTAGGATAATGTGTCAGAGTGGAGTGACATGTCTTCCCGCTGACTGTTGTTTCAGTAAGCTAACACTAAAGATTCAGCTAAGTGTGTTTGTCTGGAACAAAGCAGACATCATCATTTCATTAAATGTAACTTGTTCTTGTCATGATATTGCAGAAAAAAATTGCTCATTTGGCATTAAACAACAATCGCTCACTCACTCACTGTAAAAACGGGCACTAGAATTATTGTCATGGTTACGAAATTTTGTTGGTTTTTTTCATTGTGTTGAATTAAAAGTATCACGTACAATGTACTTGTAGCAGCTTATTTTGGCCCTGTATGAAATTTAGCATTTCATTTTAAATTGTTAAAATTAAAGCAGTAAGTTCCAAAAACTATTGTAAAAGGAATTTGATCATTATGACAAAATTATAAAGCACAACATATTTTCATAGGTACTGGTATATTCTTGACAAATAAAAAAAATTTACTAATTTACACACACTGAAATAAACTGCCATATAAATACAAACAATTGTACAGTAATTTGTAAAAATATTCATTTAATTTCAGGTGCCATTTTGTAAGTAAAATTGGCAGTCCATCCTGTAAAATAACCAAATCTACATTTTCCAATGAAAGACAATTAGTAGAAAAGGATTACACAAAATTTACTATTAAAGGTGGAGATTGGTGATAAATGAGATTATTTTGACATGATCTGAGTGTTTTAAAAGTTTTTAATTGTAAAAGCACCGTGTGTTTGTTGATGCATATAACTAGACTACAGTCACATGTAGTACTGGTGACATGATAACAATATGTATGTACTGGTATATTGTACTTCTGTTCAGAACATTTTGTAACTGTCTAAGGCTCTACAGATGTATTAAATGGTCCAGGTGAAAAGGACTTGCCAGGAAACTGCGATCCATGATTTTAGGTATTGCAAATAAATTAAAAGAAATCAAACAAGTTTTGTTGTGTCATACAATGCTTACTCCTATAATTTGATACATGTAGTAGGTATTGATTTTGCCTGTCTATATGGGGAATATACCAAATAAGATCTAGTAACATGATCAGTTTTATTCATAAAAAAAGGGAACGACTCCTGAGCCCAGTTGTTCAAAAGTGTTGTTAGCTAAACGCAAATGAAAACAAAAATGTGATAGCAAATCGTTAAATTTTAAGCAATGTATTAAATTTGTTTTAAAAAGTAGTCGCTATATATAATCAGCTTTTAATTCAGGATTAAATATTCAACGATAAGTTAAAGGTGTCCTCCTTTCAATGTCTAATGTTCCAAATTAACAAAGAAAGAGGCATTGCAGAGATAAAGATGGCTAGTCACTAGATTTTTCTAACACATAGCTATGGCAGAGGTACAGAAATGATGCTGTGTCTCTATGGGAATTAATAAACTTTCCTCTGCCATTATTGGTTTCGATGGCAGGGGGGACTCCAGTGTTGCTACTTTCTAATCTGTCTTTAGTGAATTTCCCCTTAGCTCATCTTGTCATATTTCTCCATTTTTTTTATACCTGTCTAAGTTCTGCAGATTCCCACGGCACTCGCTACAGCAACATTCTTCCATATTTCCTGCTTTTTACCATTTGCTACTTCAACAGAATGTCTCTACTTCAAAAGCTCTACATTTTCTGTCTCCCTCTCACTTATTAATAGGCTCCATCTCCAGTTGTAAAATACATTTTTCTTGGTTTCAATGTTATGTGTCTTATTAGTTTCAACAGGAAATTAAATTTTTACAATGCCTTGTGGGTAGAGAAGTTAACCAAGATTTAATGCAGTTAATATTGTTGAACAACACAATTTAACGTTTACTAACCACATTGTTCGATTTTTAGCCAATCCTTGACGTTAATCATCAGTTACTCTAATGACACAATTTAATAACTGGGCCCAAGACAACGAAATTAAAACAAAGTTTTTTTTACCTCCTTTCCTTTATCTGAAATTTGCATTCATTTACAATTACAGGAACTTCTCTTATTAAACATATCATTTATTGTTTTATTATCAATATATTGTATTATTGATATATGTTTATTTCAGTAAAATACCACAGTATTATTTTTATCTGTATTTTATGTTTATCCTTGTTATTTTACATTAAATAATATTTATACATTTTTAAGATTTTGTTTGTTATGCTTCCTGTTATGGGTGACATTAAACTGTTTTTTGTTCCCCAAGGCAACATAAGATTTTGCTGTATATTTTTCCACAGGACAACACGAGCTTTTGCTGTTAATATTTTCAACAAGAAAACATAACCTTTTGTTATTGTTTCCCATAAGGTAACAAGCTTTTCCTGTTTATTTTGTCCACAAGAAAACATGACCTTTTCCTGTTTATTTTCCACAAATGCAAGGTAACATGAGCTTTTCCTGTTTATTTTCCCCCAAGGTAGCATGCACTTTTGCTGTTTATTTTCCCCAATGTAACGAGATCTTTTGCTGTTTATTTTCTCCAAGGTAACATGATCTTTTCCTGTTTATTTTACCCAAGATAACATGAACTTTTGCTGTTTATTTTCCCCCAAGGTAACATGAACTTTTGCCATTTATTTTCCGCAAGGTAACATGATCTTTTCCTGTTTATTTCCCCCCAAGGTAACATGATCTTTTCCTGTTTATTTCCCCCCAAGATAACATGATCTTTTCCTGTTAATTTACCCAAGATAACATGAACTTTTGCTGTTTATTTTCCCCCAAGGTAACATGAACTTTTGCTGTTTATTTTC
>MJUT01024965.1:571516-601568 GCA_002080005.1 Gigantidas platifrons
CCCCCCAAGGTAACATGATCTTTTCCTGTTTATTTCCCCCCAAGGTAACATGATCTTTTCCTGTTAATTTACCCAAGATAACATGAACTTTTGCTGTTTATTTTCCCCCAGGGTAACATGAACTTTTGCTGTTTATTTTCACCCAAGGTAACATGAACTTTTGCTGTTTATTTTCCCCAAGATAACATGATCTTTTCCTGTTTATTTTCCCCCAAGGTAACATGATCTTTTCCAGTTTATTTTACCCAAGATAACATGAACTTTTGCTGTTTATTTTTCCCCCAAGGTAACATGAACTTTTGCTGTTTATTTTCCCCAAGGTAACATGAACTTTTGCTGTTTATTTTCCCCAATGTAACAAGATCTTTTCCTGTTTATTTTCTCCAAGGTAACAGGATCTTTTCCTGTTTATTTTCTCCAAGGTAACAGGAGCGTTTGCCGTTTATTTTCCCCCAAAGGTAACATGAGCGTTTGCTGTTTATTTTCCCCAAGGTAATATTAGCTTTTGCCGTTTATTTTCTCCCAAGGTAACATGAATGTTTGCTGTTTATTTTCCCCCAAAGGTAACATGAGCATTTGCTGTTTATTTTCCCCAAGGTAATATTAGCTTTTGCCGTTTATTTTCTCCCAAGGTAACATGAATGTTTGCTGTTTATTTCCACCCAAAGGTAACATGAGCGTTTGCTGTTTATTTTCTCCCAAGGTAACATGAGCGTTTGCTGTTTATTTTCCCCCAAAGGTAACATGAGCGTTTGCTGTTTATTTTCCCCAAGGTAACATGAGCGTTTGCTGTTTATTTTCTCCCAAGGTAACATGAGCGTTTGCTGTTTATTTTCCCCCAAATGTAACATGAGCGTTTGCTGTTTATTTTCTCCCAAGGTAACATGAACGTTTGCTGTTTATTTTCTCCCAAAGGTAACATGAGCATTTGCTGTTTATTTTCTGCCAAGGTAACATGAGCGTTTGCTGTTTATTTTCCCCATGGTAACATGAGCGTTTGCTGTTTATTTTCTCCCAAGGTAACATGAGCGTTTGCTGTTTATTTTCCCCCAAAGGTAACATGAGCGTTTGCTGTTTATTTTCCCCAAGGTAATATCAGCTTTTGTCGTTTATTTTCTCCCAAGGTAACACAAGACATTGGAGGAAGGATATAGGTTGATGATTTACTCTGGTTTCCTCCTTCAATTAAACTTATATTACCACCAAGATAGAACTGAAATATTGTTGAAAGTAACATTAAACTTGCAGAACCACGATTTACTGCCTGCCCCAAGACAATATCTAGATTTCTATCTACATGTATGTATTTTCCTTATTTCGATATTTTGTGATATACCTGGGAACAAAGGTTGATTCACATTTGTTGTGGTTGGTGGAATTGTCAATCATCAGTTTCTACTTTTATGCAACCTTACCGACTGACTTGTTATTTTACTATCAAAAAGTGCCGTTTTCTAAAACATGGGGTGTAAACATTATATTTATATATACTTATGTTACATTGATTATAATAGGTCAAAGAAGTGAATGGTTGTAAACTTACATGTAGCAGCCTTTACAGAATAAATATGGCTCCAAACAAACATATTACCAAATTTGTCTAGTTGTAAAAGAACACTAGTTGTTAAGCATTTAAAGATAACTAGTGGCTTTGGTTCAATTTAGGTTCCTAAAATAGATAGTAGATATGAAATTTAGTGGATATGACACTGCTTCTGTAATAACCTTCATCTGGTAGGCTCAAAGCCAAATAATTTAAAAGTCTTTGGGAGCAAAAAAAAAGGGTCTAAAATGTAGTTTTAATTATAATTACATGGTGTAAATTTCGATAAAAAAATATATCATAAAATATCAACTCAAATACATTTTTTTTCATCTACATAACATTCATACTTAATGGTACAACTTGATGGTAGCCTGCCAAACATCGTATATTGCTACTGGTTTGAATAGAAATCCTGCATTTCTTTGGTTTACAAGAAGGTGACTTTTTGGTTCTGTAGCCCTCCTGTGCGGGTGACAACTTGTTTGTCTGTCACCCTCTCGTAGGCTAGAATGTCGTCTTCTAGAAAATGACCTTCGTCATGCTTGATAACGTAACAACCCTCTTCGAAAAATGTCATGTCTGGGGAAAATACAGATAACATTTTCCCTATTTAAGTGTGCTGACTGCGCATGCATTGATCTCATTTTCAGATCCATGTTACATTCTTTTGGAATCTTCAGCTGTTGGTTCTTGGATCGTTTTACCGTAACATCGACAATCTATGAAATCGTTTTGTTTTTGAAGGGACTCGAGACCTAATGCTTTGTTGATTGTGCTATCCTTAACTTTTCAACTGTTTCTGAGTTTATGCCAATCGTCTGTTCTTTGACGTATAACATTAGAATATTCCTGTATATTGTCATCCTCTAACAAAATATCATCAACTCCGGATAAACACGTGGTTGTGCTGGAAATGCATGTGTCGAGTATCGTCTCTTGCAAGTAATGTATCGGACTTTTGCAATACGCTGCATGCTAGTCAAATGTCGTCAATTGCTTTCAGACAGTCATCCACAGTCTCATCCATTTGAAAGGCGTAAGCTCAACAGTACTGATACTTCTTTCATTAAATGAAGTAGTTCACGGCACTCTTTCTCGGCATCCCCTCTTTCTCACACTTTATGAGACATACATGCATGTCAGTCAATTCCATCACATATCTAACATCTTTAAACGTGTGTGTATCTGGCATTTAACATATTCCTCTTTGCTTAATCTAGCTGTCATGATCCTTTGCTGTTGGTTTGTCTTCAAATCCGAAGAGATCTACGTACGCTACCAGATAATGAACGAGAGGATTTGTTCAGTTTCTTGCTATCTACACAACGTTTGAAACCTTTTTGTTGATCGTTATCAGAAAACATGTCAATCATATGAGGAAGTAATCCTGGTTTCATGTCACTACTGTCTTTGATATAGCTGTGAGGAAGTAATCCTGGTTTCATCTCATTATTTTGATATAGCTGTGAGGAAGTAATCCTGGTTTCATCTCATTACTTTGATATAGCTGCGAGAAAGTAACCCTGGTTTCATCTCACTACTTTGATATGGCTGGTTTGCTCGTAATATTGATCGGAACAGCAGAATTATTAACATGGTTGAATCCGGGATACCCATTTACACATTCAGCAGTAGATTTTTCTCCAGACATAAACCAGAAGAAATGTGCCATGTAATATCAATATTTCCTGGTATTTTACCAAGCTAGAGATACCGGTAAAGAATACTGATATGAAAATATGTACCAGTTTTGTATACAATGCTACAATATTGGTACAATGTAGTATCTGTATCGTTGTATCCTTCACATTCTAAAAAATAAATAACATTTGTTGATACTAATGACAGGGATCGGACATCACTGCTCAAGGTGTCCAATCCCGCCATCCCGTCTGCTCTTGCTACATTTTTTCGAGTCCCGCTTAACAATTTATGAGTTTCATGTTTCCCGCTTATACAGAATCAGATATCTGTCGCATAATTTTGTGACAACATGGCGACATTGTGTACGAAGTAAAAGATTGATTGATTTGATTTGATTGTTGGTGTTTTAACGCCACTTTCAACAATATTTCAGCTCATGATATCATGGCGACCAGTTTTAGTGGTGGAGGAAGCCGGAGTACCCGGAGAGATCCATCGACCGTGGGCAAGCAACTGGTAAACTTTATCACTTGCGGCTGCGAGTCGAGTGCACCTTTTTTGCAATTTACAAAGCCGGGCGCGAACCCACGCCGTATTGGTGATAGGCTTGTATGAGTTGTTAGATCCAACGACCTAACTCATTGACCCACCCGGGCCCCTCGAAGTAGAAGAACGATTAATGAACAACAAAAAAAGACAACTGGAATATAAAACAGAAAGACAGTATATGAGATTGTACTTTCTTCCAGAATAAAATGCCCTTCTCATTATGAGAAGAAAGTTTAAACAGTGATCCTCAACTGGCAGTAATTATAATTACTCCATGCCAGTTATCAACAATTCCACCACTATCAACAAAATGTATAGCCACCTCTCATCTCAGCTCAATGAACATTCAAAACAAATACAACACGACATGTGACGTCGAAAATCCAGTTCCTGGCACGGGACAGACACAACAATGCGGCGGGATTAAACCGGTAAATTGAATCCCAACCCGTACTTTGGTGAATTATAAACGGATCTCCAAATACAATACATTTATATAAGGAAAAAATAGTAATACAAAAAAAATTGCCCAGATTCTCTTCCACTCAAAAAGACCACATACTAGCACAACAATGGATGACAACATAAATATGGACAGTACAATAGCAGGTTCAATGAATGACAACATAAACATGGACAGTACAACAGCAGGTTCAATGAATGCTCATAGTTAACTGACTACTAGGTAGAAAGGTAGAATATATTGGCTAAAGATCATTATTCTTAGGTCAAAAACACGTTTGTCTTCAGACAGGTGAAAATTGCCAAGTCTGCAAGTTGACCTCCGTGGCGCACTTCTGAATGTCAAGATTGTCCATAAATAACGTTTTATTTAACGCTTAATAAAAAAACGAGGTTCCGGACTCGTTTTTCGTCATTTTATGAACCACGCTCTACAAACTACCATTCCCGTTTCCAGGTACATTCCTTGTCTCGCTTGTGAAAAATTAGCAGATCCTGTGTCACTCTTAATACTCCAAATGAAACCCATGATAGAAAGCGTTACAGCTGTCCCACCTTCAGCTACGTTCATGTACACAAAAGAAGACAACAGTTAAATCAAAAAGTTTTCCTCTTCATACACATAGCCAATTTAATCCTTATTTTTGATGATCTTGGAATAGCTGACATGTGATTCCTCCTTCAGATATAACAACCTTTACAATGCAGTGGAGTAGGAGTGATTCGGAAAGTAGGGGACAAGCCCTTTGATGGGACATGAAAAGGGAGGAAAGCTCTGTAATTAGACTGGAAAGTGGGAGAGGTAAACATTACAATGGACTGACAAGTAGGGGCAAGCTCCAGAGGAGGTTAGTAAGTGGTGGGCAAGATTTGAAAACTGACAAGCAAAAGAAAGGTCTTTTGACTTCAAACAAACATTTTTACCTCTTAATTTATTGATATTAAATAAATTTAAAAAAAACAAAATCATTTTTAAAACTAGAATAAACTGAATTGTGAAATATGTCTACTGTTGAACAAGATTCAGCATTACTGTAAATTCACAAATTAAAGATTGTATTGTTCAAACCTCGCAATATGAGTACATTGTTTGTGTTTAGGTAATGGTAAGGTCATGTCCTAGAACGAGATCGTCTATAGAGAAATACTAACGGTGAAAATTATTGATTGTGTTGTTAACAGTTCATTTACACCTAGAATTATCATATGTCAGTAAGAATTATCTATTTGAGTGAGAAGTAAAAAGTATAAACATTTATTTGTAATTATTTTGTGGTTTGTCATATATAAGATAAATACAATCCATAATTCTTCTTGACTGGTGTTATTATGAAAAGAAAGCTTAATACAACGATGGTCAACTTACCAATATCAACAATGCGAACAATCACCTCTCACCTTACTTCATTGTTTTGTTGTTGTTAATCTCTTCCTTACACCCCAGGTCTATTGTTAAACCATACGCTTTCTATCTTTGAAACTGCCTTTCTGTGATTTACTTTATTGTTATAAGAACAATAGCCTGTGTTCACAGGGTGTGACGACAGGGGTTTCTGGAAACCCCTAGAAACCCCTGTCTTCACACCCTGTGAGCACGGCCTATTGTGCCGACAACAATGAAGTAATTAATTACCACTCAGCTGACGATAACACGAAAACTGGATATTGAAAAACTGAAAAAGAAAACATAAAGATCTTGTTAATGAAGTATAGTCTGAAAAAAATCCAAGCAATCGTTAAAAAAAACTAATTAATAATAAATAATCGGGGAAAAAAACTTGGTCAGGAAAGCAAATGTAAAAATAAAATACATTATATGTTGGCACCCTTTCAAAAGTTCATCATTGGTGGATCTGGGGGGCTCCCCCTTTTTTCGGAAAATTTATTAAAATTATGTGAAAATTGTCGAAAATGAGACTGTTATTACCTGTTTTTTTTATTCTGAAACCCAATTTTAAATTGTCTGGATCCAAGCCTTTAAAAAACAAAACAAAACAAAAAACGTCGACCTGTTAAATGCGCACTTACAACTGAACAGTTTATTGGTAGAAAAATACTTTATCATATTCAACATATATTCTTACTTACTTTATTTAGCAGTTCTGCGTAATATTTGTGACAATATGGTTAATATTCATTTTCTACANCAGTCGTTCAATCTATCTTTATAGAAGAGGTACCCAATGGGGAAACCACAAAAATGTATCGATTTATGAAATTTAATGTTTCTGTGTTTATTGTTTTTGTTTTTTATGACATTTTGTAATGAATATTTCGTGTATCTAGAATAACATGGGGAGTAAGTTAGTTATACACTTCGGTATACGGTGTTTCTGGATTAGAAACACCTATACCTCAGTGTATAACTATTACATACAGGTACATATAAAATAACATCTCTCATTATTAACCAATCAAACTGTTTAATCCTTAATACAACTCAGTCATTCAATCTATCTTTATAGAAGAGGTACCCAGTGGGGAAACCACAAAAATGTATCGATTTATGAAATTAAATTTTTCTGTGTTTATTGTTTTTGTGTTTTATGACATTTTGTAATGAATATTTCGTGTATTTAGAATAACATGGGGAGTAAGTTAGTTATACACTTCGGTATACGGTGTTTCTGGATTAGAAACACCTATACCTCAGTGTATAACTATTACATGAACCCTCTGGATGTTGAGTCCCGCCATACCTCATTGAACATAAAATATAATTATAGTATCATATACAAGGTCAGTGAATGTGCATTAAAAGTATATTGAGTCACTGTTTTAACACCCCTCTCCCACCAGCTGTAACATACATTGTACCATAGCAAGAACAAGTCACTGTGTGATAAAATGATTATGTATTGTATTTGGATATACAACTACCTGTGCAATCAGCGCCTATCACCACTAAAGTAGCGACCATTGTGTCTTGCTTTTCAAGTCTCATCGTTACTATGAGATAAAAGGGAATGCAGTACAGAATGGAATTTCTATAAAGGGGATTATATAGAAATGGCAAAGGAAATGGACTTTGACTGGAAGACCAACCTGAGCGAAAAAGACCCAGACACATCCTTTGATTTATTCCTCAAAGCTTTAGAGAGAGCGAAAGAGAAATGTAGCAGTAAAGCCGGGACCAAAGCGAAAAAACACAACTACCTACCATTGGATGAACGGACAATTCAGGAAATAAAATATAAACATAGATATATAGAGAATAGAGACCCCAAAAAATACAAGGAATTTGTAAGATCGAGAAACAAAGTAAAGACCATGGTAAGGAAAGCAAAACTACAAACGGAAAAAGAGTTAGCAGAGAACACAAAAGCAAATCCAAAGAAGTTCTGGCAATATGCAAACTCCAAAAGAAAAACTAAATCAGGTATTGGAGAACTTAAAACAACAAATAGTAATGGTGAAGTAGAAACCGCAGACAGATAAAGAAAATGCAGAAGTATTGGCCAACTTCTACAGCAGCGTGTTTACCTGGGAACCTGATGGAGATATACCACAACTAGAAGAGTGCCAACGTCTACAGCAGCGTGTTTACCTGGGAACCTGATGGAGATATACCACAACTAGAAGAGTGCCAACTTCTACAGCAGCGTGTTTACCTGGGAACCTGATGGAGATATACCACAACTAGAAGAGTGCCAACTTCTACAGCAGCGTGTTTACCTGGGAACCTGATGGAGATATACCACAACTAGAAGAGTGCCAAATTCAATATCCATTGATAGAATCAAAATTTGAGGAATCAGAGGTAAGAAAACAACTACTGGACATTAATCCAAACAAATAACCTGGTCCAGATGGTCTACATCCAAAAGCCCTGAAGGAGTTGACCAATGCTATAACAGAACCACTTACATTTATATTTAATGCATCAAAAGATACCGGAATAGTTCCAAATATATGAAAGCTAGGAAACATTGTAGCATTCTTTAAAAAAGGAGACAAAACAGACCCTGGTAACTATAGACCGGTAAGCTTGACAAGTATAATATGTAAGCTGATGGAGAAACTAGTAAGAAACCAAATAGTAAGTCACATGACTAAGAATAAATTATTTAGTAAGAAACAGTTTGGTTTCTTTTCTGGCAGTTCAACAACATTACAACTTCTTAAGGTAATGAATGAATGGACAGAAATCCTGGATAACGGTGGTAGTATTGACTCTGTGTATATGGACTTCATGAAGGCATTTGATAAGGTACCACACAAGAGGCTTATAAAAAAAATGGAGAGGTATGGCATTAACAATAAGACAATAAACTGGGCAAGGAACTTCCTAACAGATAGAAAACAAAAGGTATCAGTGAATGGGGCTGGATCCATTAGCCATGATGTCACCAGCGGAATCCCACAGGGCAGTGTGTTAGGTCCCATCTTCTTTGTGATCTACATCAATGATATGCCAGATAATGTAGATTCAGAGGCATATCTTTTTGCGGACAACACAAAAATATATAAAGAAATTAAAACCCAGGCAGATAACACATGTCTGCAGAAAGATCTGGATAATTTACAAGAATGGTCAGACAAGTGGCTACTTAAGTTCCACCCAAACAAATGCAAGGTGGTAATGACAGTGTCTACCAAGAGGGGAAATAACAGAGAACAGAAATACCACCTATATGACAGCGATGGCAAAGAGGTAGAGCTGCAGAATTCAGATGGTGAGAAAGACATAGGTGTCTTAGTTGACGACCAACTAAATTACTCGCAACATATACAGCAGAAAATAAATAAGGCAAACAGCATAATGGGCCTCATCAGAAGAACATTCACCTACCTAAATGAGCACAACTTCAAAATATTTATTTCAAGCACTTGTAAGACCACATCTTGAATATGCCGCAGCAGTTTGGTCGCCATACAAGCAGTATGATATTGACAGCATAGAGAACGTACAGAGAAGAGCGAACAAACAAATACCATCCTTAAAAGATATGGAGTACCCAGATAGACTAAAGAAATTTAAAATGCTTACCTTGAAATACAGATGCCTCAGAGGTGATATGATTGAAACTTTCAAAAACATCACAGGTATCTATGACAATGAAATCACAGAAGGTATATTTGACCTCGACCATAACACTCGTACTAGAGGCCACAGTAAGAAACCCAAGAAGACATTTTGCAAAATAAATTTAAGGAAATTTGCTTTCACTAACAGAATCGTTGATTTATGGAATACGCTGCCACAATTAGTAATTGATGCAGAGGATGTAAGACAATTTGAAATCAGGCTTGATAAATACTGGGAACACCAAGATGTAAAATTTGAGTACAAAGCCAGCATCCAAAACAATGATAACACCGGAAACCACACCGAAATAAGTTGTATTACGGAAGAAGTAGAGGTGGATATAGTGGCGGAGAGCCAGCATCCACAGATGACCTAACCTAAGTTGTGAGTTCGAACCCTGTTCATGGCATGGTGTACTGGATACAACATTATGTGATAAAGTTTGTCAGTGACTTGTGACAAGTCGGTGTTTTATACCGGTTTCTTCTACTAATAAAACTGACTGCCTCGATATAACTGAAATATTGTTGAAAGTGGCATTAAACACCATAGACCAAACCATCAGTTCTGTATTAGAGAACAAGTAACTGTTTGGTGAAATGATTATGTGTATTCTGTACTAGAGAACAAGTAACTGTTTGATGAAATTATTGTGTGTTCTGTACTAGAGAACACGTAACTGTTTGATTTATGTGTGTTCTGTACTAGAGAACAAGTACCTTTTTGATGAAATTATTGTGTGTTCTGTACTAGAGAACACGTAACTTTTTGATGAAATGATTATGTGTGTTCTGTACTAGAGAACACTTAACTTTTTGATGAAATGATTATGTCTGTCCTGTACTAGAGAAGAAGTAACTTTCTGATGAAATGATTGTGTGTGTGTTCTGTACTAGAGAACTCGTAACTTTCTGATGAAATGATTACTAGTATGCGTGTTCTGTACTATAGAACTCGTAACTTTCTGATGAAATGATTACTAGTATGCGTGTTCTGTACTAGAGAACAAGTAACTTTTTTATGAAATGATTACGGTATGTGTGTTCTGTACTAGAGAACACATAACTTTTTGATGAAATTATTGTGTTCTGTACTAGAGAACAAGTAACTTTTTTATGAAATGATTATGTGTGTCCTGTACTAGAGAACAAGTAACTTTCTGATGAAATGATTATGTGTGTCCTGTACTAGAGAACAAGTAACTTTCTGATGAAATGATTATGTGTGTCCTGTATTAGAGAACAAGTAACTTTCTGATGAAATGATTATGTGTGTCCTGTACTAGAGAACAAGTAACTTTCTGATGAAATGATTATGTGTGTCCTGTACTAAGAGAACAAGTAAGTTTTTGATGAAATTATTGTGTGTTCTGTACTAGAGAGCATGTAACTTTTTGATGAAATGATTATGTGTGTTCTGTACTAGAGAACATGTAACTTTCTGATGAAATGAGTATGTGTGTTCTGTACTAGAGAACAAGTAACTTTTTAATGAAATGATTATGTGTGTTCTGTACTAGAGAACAAGTAACTGTTTGATGAAATGATTATGTGTGTTGTGTACTAGAGAACAAGTAACTTTCTGATGAAATGATTATGTGTGTTCTGTATACTTTCTAGCTCAATACAACAGGTTAGATTTTTATAGTGCTTACTCCTTGAATCAAGTCCACAGTTAGACATGTTGCTTCACTCAGACACATTAACTCAACCCATACACATCAATGCTGTATGCCAATCAGAGAATCAGCAAATAATAATTATATACTCTTTGGGAGTTTGATCGTATAAAAAGGGGAGGGGGATTTACAACACTCAAGGCTAGCATGCAAACAGTTAATGAGCATTTAGCATAATTAGTAAATTAGTCTGAACAAACATTTGCACTAAAACACTCAGAAGATATGTTGAACTACTCTTATCATGCAGCTGCAATTTAAATTTGAGCTCAATTTGACAAAAAATAATGCTGTTATTTTCAAGTAAAACCAAATTCTATTTTTATCAATGGTGGACATCTTGTTGGAGGACATATGTTGTCAGACACAATCTTGAGTGAGTGAGTGATTGTTGTTTAATGCAAACTCAGTAATTTTTCAGCAATATCATGGTGAGAACAAGTTAATTTTCAATGAAATGATGATGAGGTCTGCTTTGTACTAGACCAACACGCTTAGTTGGATTTTTGTAGTTCTAGCTCACTGAAACAACAGTCCGCGGATAGACATGTTGCCCCACTTGGAGACATTATCCTTATTCCGAGCCAACCAGTCTTTGCTCTTGCTTCTTAATGCTGCGTTCTTAGCAGAAAAGCAACAAATACCAATTTTATAGTCTTTGATTTGACCTGATCAGGGCTCGAATCCACGATCTACCACGCTTGAGGCGATCACGCTAACCATTACACCACCAATGCAGTTTAAATTGGTTGCCCCACCGCCCAGGGATATCGGACATAAATTTGACGATCCCAGCCAGGTTTGGTTAAATTTGATTCAATGGTTTATGAAAATTAAATGTGAAAAGTTCAAGATTCACAAAGAACACCAAGTGATGGCAAACAGTCACATGGCTTTTGGTCAGGTGGGCAAAACAAATAGAGGCTCTATCGCTCAATGAACATTCCTATTAAATTTTGTTCCCATTGGCCCAAGGGGTTTATGAAAAGATTGAAAACAAGACAATACCCTTTTTGACATCTTTAGGCCTCTGGTTTCTGTTGTGTACTTCTGAGCAACAAAAAAACATAAACTTTGAAGAAAACCACCAAATGAATATTCCTTTCAAATTTGGTTCCAGGGGCTGTCGTGGCCGTGATCGTATGGTAATTGCCTATCACCACTGATGTTAATTTGAATCTTGGTTAGGGCGAGGTGTACAACATTATGTCATAAAGTTTGTCCGTGACTTGCAACAGGTTGGTGGTTTTCTCTGGGTACTTCGGTTTCCTCCACCAATAAACTAACCACCTTGAAATAACTGAAATATTGTTGAAAACGCGTTAAACATCATCAAACAAACAAACAAAGTTGGTTCCAAGTGGCCTAGTGCACTCCAAGAAGATTAAAATTTAAACATTTATGGACATTTATGACCCTTTGGGTCAGGTGAGCTAAAATAATTGAAACATGTTGCAAATGACTATACTTTATTTAATTTCCATATTTATACAATTTCTTTTTCTTTACATGACTATGTTAATGGCCCTGTTGTACAGTAGAGTTGGTATATCTGTCTGCTTTGTGTTGCTCCCAAGTTCCTTAAAAATATATATAATATAATTTAAAGTACATATCTAACCAAGTATAAATGGAAGCAGGCAATGTCTAAGTGATTGGAGAATTCTAATGATCTACTTTGTAGAATAGGCCCTGAAAGTGGAATGGCCTTGTCGCAAGCTTGATGGAACCAGTCCCACATAAGATTTGTAATTTCTAACTCAACTGATTCTTGGCATTAAGAGATGTTTTTCACTCTGAAATACAAATGTTGTAGTACTTTAAATTTACCACGATACTCTAACACTTACACAGTCCATAAATCTTAGTAGTGGCAATTTCATGTTTAAGAAATAGACATAAATACAAACCTCATTGCCTTTCCAGATTTTATTCCACTAAGCATTGTTTCTTTGTCTTTATCAGTTTTACATCCATCATATGCAGACAACAATCTGTTTAAAAAAGTGACACAATTCAGTATGATAATTTTAACTTTCAGTAAAACCAGATACTACATAAGAATCACTACATACTATTAGTTTCAAAGCCAAAATATTTCCATGTAAATGTTGTCAGCCACCTTGTACTTTAGATATGTTTTTAAATCAGAAAGGAAGCTTTCCATAAATAATTCCATTGTTTTGTAACCAGACAATTTCAAACATATTTAATAGTTTTCAATGATGATTAGCAAAATGATTAGTAATGGTCATTTTGGATTTCACATAATGTACTAACTAAATATGTAATAGATACTTTCCATAAAAATACCTGTCAAAATCTAATTTAAAGATTGTGTCCCAATTGGCCATCTTGAAAAAAGAAATGTTCTGTCTAATTTCAATTCAAATTCCAAAGTGGTCATCACCCAGAACACTTCATAAGTTTGTTTAACTAGTGTTCAAAGAAGGTCTGGTCGATTCGTAATGTCTACAAATAGCAGATAACCTGGAACTGTAACTAAGATCATGCAGGACTTAAAATGGCAAACACTTCAGACCAGACGGAAAGCAGCAAGACTAATATTATTTCACAAAGCCATCAATGGAGAAGCTGCTGTGACCATCCCAGAATATGTCAGAAAACCATCAAGAAATACAAGACAGTATCACCAGAACTGCTTTTCCAGACTGAGTACTTCAACAGATGCTTATCAGAACAGCTTCATACCCAAAACTATAGCCGACTGGAACAGTCTACCATCATATGTAATTCAGACACCAACCATGGACTGCTTCAGGGAAGCTGTGTGGAGGCATCTGACACCGTAATCTGTATACATGTTGCCTTTAATTGTAAATTTTGCTGGTATTGCCAGTTTTTAACCCGTGCACAATGGTTGACGCTTGCACAACAAAATCTGCGTAATGCATATCGCGCTGCAGATCAACAGTATAGAAGTGTCTTATTGTTTATGCATCTTTGAAAATATAAAAAAAAAGTTTAAACTAAACATGTGAGAGTTTTAACCAACCAGAAATCTTCATGGACTGAGGTACATGTATCTATCAGCTATCTTGGATTTTAGGTATGCAATCGAGTCATCCATGGTTTTACTAAAGAAACAATATACAACTGTCTAGTTCTGTCCATATTCATCAAACTGGTCAAATGAAAGATAAAATTAATAAAGCCTGTATACCAGACCTAACAAGTGATGTTTATATAAAAGTTAAGACTTACTCTCTAATAGTCTTGTACTTGTCACTAATAGATTTAGCCTTAACTGTAGACATTATTAAGAAAGACTTGCTCTCTAATAGTCTGGTACTTGTCACTAATAGATTTAGTCTTAACTGCAGACATTATTAAGAAAGACTTACTCTCTAATAATCTGGTACTTGTCACTAATAGATTTAGCCTTAACTGTAGACATTATTAAGAAAGACTTGCTCTCTAATAGTCTGGTACTTGTCACTAATAGATTTAGCCTTAACTGTAGACATTATTAAGAAAGACTTACTCTCTAATAGTCTTGTACTTGTCACTAATAGATTTAGCCTTAACTGCAGACATTCCATTTAGTTGTATCAGTTGTTTACCAAACATCTCCTGAACTGGCAATGCCTACAATGGATACGTTATAAAATACATACATCCAGTTATCAAGACGGGAGTGTTGGGATCCCATTAACCGCTTTAATCCCACCACACTTTTGTGCCTGTCCCAAGCCAGGACCTGGATTTCCAATGTCACATGTCCTGGTCTTTTTTTTTTGTCTTCAGTGAGTTAAGGTTTACAAGTGATTGTTTGTTTTGTTGACATTGGTGGAATTGTTGACCATTATTGTTTAAACTTTCTTTTCATGATCCCAATCTACTATAAAATACCGTATATCGGTTTTTTTTCGTGTGTGGCTAATTTTCGCTATGTTCACGGCCGTTTAAAAGCGCGGAAATTAAACTCTGCGGAAAATTCCCTGAAAATAATAAGAAAATAACATGGCAATTTAATTGACAGATGTATGTTGCAGTTGAATATGCTTACTGCAAGGTGTGATAAATGTCAGATTACCAACAGATAATTGTTTACTTAACAATGACAGGTAGAGGGATAAACTTGTCATCTTTTGTGTTAATTAGTCATTAAATTCAGCTGTGGCTTGATTATTGACCATTAATTACGATTAATAAAGAACAATTATTGAACCCGAGATCCGTGTCACTGATTTACCAAGCCGAGCCTACAATCGACAATAATTAAAACAATCAAATGTTTATATTCATCATAAAGTTGATTAAAACAATATTTAAAATTGTTATTACATTAATTATTATTATTGAGAGTGTTATTTTAATTCTTTAATAAACTGTCGAAGCATAACATTTATTTAACTGTAAAATTCACCCCCTTTTTTCTTGTTTTTTAAATCAATGATCAACAATATTCCAGAATCAAACAAATGAATAAATATAACATAGCATCTTTCCTTTACATTGTCAAGATTCTATATTTATAAACTATTGACCTGAGTAACCTTGCTAAATCATGCAGATTCAGTGTGTTTTAAATCGGTCATCCAATCAGGACGCTCATTATTGTCCAAGATAAAAATACAGGGCTAAAATTAGCTGTGAGTATTTCTAAAACTTCAATTCATAAATTTATATATAGAATAGAAATCGGAGATATTTCGTCATAAAACTTCACACATGGTTTTTTCTATCATATTTCTTGAAGACAAACATAAACTTGTATTGCATTTATCAATATTTTATGAGTACCAACAGTTTTTTCAACACCGTATCTGTTCACGTGACTACACATGCTACTCACAATGACCCGTGACCCAGATTAGCATGTGTCAGGAATATTTTCTGTATATGGTATATAATAAATTTTGTTCATAGTTGCTGGGATCGAATAATATTAAACTGCATGGTCTCAAGGTTCATCTAAATACCAAACACAAAAGAAATGTACTCGTTCTGAAATTCTGATTAACCTGAGTTTTTATGTGTATATAATACCAAAAGAAACAAATATTCTTCAAATTGTTGTCATAATGATCTATATATAGATGATAATACTTTTGCCATAGGTTTATTTTTAGCGGGGATTTTGTCAATCAGCGAAAATAAAACACAGCAAAAAATTAACGTGCTGATTTTGACTGAATATCGCGAAAAAATCCTGATGCGAAATAAACCCGATATATGGTAGATGTTTCTTGGATATTTTGTTAGATTATATATTAATATCTAACACTATCCCTTATAGGGTCATATCAGGGGTAATGTTTTTAATCAACCAATCTAAAGATACATCGATGAAATTAACACCTCAACAAAGCATACAGTCAAACCTGCCTTAACGGTCACCTCCGATATGCGGCCATTCCAATATCCTCCCGACCGTTTTCGCTATTTATTTTAACTGAATTAAGCGGTCAGCGGCCATCAAAATCGGGACAGCGGACAACCTTTTACTTCATTAAACGGTCATGTGGCCAAATATTCAAATCCATTCAAATTAGGTTCGTTATGTCAAAATTATAAATTAAATCAATTAACAAACCTGTCCAGGTGTCAACAGCATGGCCTCCGGTGTTTACCACGTCAGGTGATATTTATTTTGATAACTGTTAATTATCATTTGTAAAGAAAACAATTGGATTTCTTAATTGAAACCTTGAAGTCATAATCATGAATGAAATATCAATTTAATGATAAATTTGAATGTGTTTGATGTCGTGACAACAGAGTATCATACATTGTAAAGAAAACTCAGAATTGAAGCCATTCAACAGTCTGTTGTGTACATCGATATCACTAATAAATTTTATGAAACAATATTCATTTAAAATCGCTGAACCCTCTCTTAATAACATTCCAACATCTTGTCAAATTGCCGATAAGCTTTTACAGAATACATGTAGATGTTTTTTGTTTTTTTTTATTAGTGTTCAATTACGTGGTATTTGTAGATTTACATGAAAGATCGTTTTGTTGATAGTTTCGTAAATTTTATTGCCATATCATGTAATTTATGTATCATGTTCATGATGTATTATAATCAAATGAAGGTTTCTTTTCTCTCTCGAAGTTTCCTGACAAATATTGAATCTATAATTGGTAAAATTCAGATAATAACACCTCATCAGAGAATGTTTTTATTTATTTTAAAAAATCAATACTTACGCACGTGTTGAAAATACGTACACAATACGTACAAATGATTATCAAAATATTGTATAAATGATTGACTGACATTAAAAAGAATTGGCTAACGTTCCTAAAATCTCAAACCTTGATTTATTATTTATTTAAAAAAAATCAATACTCACGCACGTGTTGAAAATACGTACAAATGATTTATCAAAATATTGTATTTGACCGACATTAAACAGAATTGGCTAACGTTCCTAAAATCTCAAACCTTGATTAAGAGGTCACCTGTGTTACACGGCCAATTTCGGACCGTCCCTTGGGTGGCCGCTTAAAAACAGGTTTGACTGTATATTCTGAAGAGTGTTAACATGAAAGCACAGGATATTAAAGATATCTAAGATCTCATGCAAAGTGATATCCACATCATATTCCTTAATGTAGTTATCTTTAACCTTTCAGATCATTATGATTATACTGAAGTGTGATAATGTTAATAGGAGAAAACAGAGGCTAGTTTGAAGCATGTCATAAGCTACTGAACTCGGATATAAATAATCGTATTCACGATTCATTTTAATATGAAAAGACCACAAGTAAGAATGTATGAATGACAACTGGACATGTGTGGCTTTACAACAAAGACATTGTGTGTTGCATCTCCTGACAGTGTGCTAAATTGTATTGTAACATAGGTTTTTTGAGCCAACAAGATTTAGCTTTGTTCAGTAGAAAGTGCTGTCCCATAAACTTGTGATTATCACCAAATTTTACTGGTTGATTTTTATTCATGTTTACTTTTCTAGTAAAACAAACATTATCAAATATATAACCATTTCCTTCAATACATACCTATAGATAGTATAAATTCTGATTAATTTAACAAAACTGGTACATGCAATTTGTATTCAATGCCAAAAATCTACAGTCAGACTATGACAGTGCCATAACACAATACAACCACATAATTTGTTTTTGACAGTCCTATAATAAAACTACCTTAGATTTTACAGATCCTATGTTGAAATGTTCAAAAGTGATGAGTTTTTGTTCACTGTCATTTATATCAAAGATCTTGTTGTATTCCTGGATCTCATAAACACTGCAGGCCTGTAATGTTTTGTCCTGAAAAAAATACAAGGCAGATAGGTTGTAATCTGCAGAAAATTTGTAAAATATTCCTAGTATCACTGAATACTGGTACATTCGTTTTGGATTTAGTAGTTTTACGTTCATCTTATCCATAAATGTACAGATCTAACCAGTCATGTCTGCCAAAAGAATGCAACTTTGTGGTTAGTTATTCTGAAGGCATTACAGAAAATGGAAGCAAACATGGTATAGTTATAGGGTTAATAAAGATGTTTTCACTTCTGGAATGATGATGATATTGTTATCATTTTCAAAGAAGAAAAAATGAAATTTCAAATATATCAATAGCATGAATAGGTGACATAAATTATGTTTTCCAATGCAAAAATTAACATCAAAACAGAAAAAAAATGTAATTCCTTCCAAAACCAGTTTTTGTTGTAAATTTATGTGAACCAGTAAAGGAGGCGTGATTGAGGCAGATCTATAAAATGTCTCATAGATTAGTATTTCTGTGATTTTTTCTATGACAAATATATTTTCTGCCATTGAATAAAACAATGACATTTGACAACTAAACGTATTTGAAGTGAATAGTTAAAATTTAGTTGCTAAAAATTAAATTTAATAAAGATACAAAAAGGTGGCGAGTCCTTTCTTCAAATGCCTGTGTTGACTGCTAAAGTAATGGTCCATTTTGATAATAAGCATATTTGCAAACTAAAAATTTCTAACAAAAATATTAAAAGAAATTAATAGAAATGAAGGAAAGGGGTGATTTAAAGAAACTTGTGACCACCACCCACTCTTTCTTTCAAAAATGATTTTCTTATCACAGCAGATCAAGTTTTCCATAACATTCTTTTCTCTCAGGCAAATTGCAAAAATGTGTTTGTCAACTCCATTGTAGTATTTGTGGTAAAGCAGCACATACCATGATCTGGTTTATTGTTAATAAATTGTTTGCTCTTAACGATTGCTAAAAAATGTCTTGCTAAAAAATTGTATTGTCTTCTTCTGCCATCTTGAATAATCTGAATATGAAAACTTAACAACCTTGACCAATGGCGGTCCAGTTTGGTGGCAATTGGAAAACTGATCAATGTCAAACGAATAGAGAAGTTTTATGATCGTTCAAACTGACTGCATTGGTAATTACCAAACAAATGGACCATACACATGCATGCACCTTTAATTTAAGAGCTTGGAAATTGTAAAATGATATGTTCAACATAATGCATATCATAGTTACTTTGTCATGATAATTTCTCAAAGGTAATAACACTTAATTAAGTATTATTGGAAGTACATAAAAAAGAAGTGCATTCACTAATCAGTGAGGAAAAGTAGAAATTTTGTGAATTAAAAGATTTCATACTTAAATCATTTGTCAAATAAAATATTTTTTTCACCAACCCTATATAAATGTTGAAGATGTCTGGTCATTACTGTCAAATATGCTACTGTTTCTTTTGACCCCTTTGTTCTCTTTAACTGGAAACCATCAATAACCTGAAGAACAATGAATCATGGGAGATAATTCATGTGACACCGGGTTTTAGATCAATATCTAACATAGGTCATTTGTCCAGTGAAATGTGATTAAACAGATTTTGTCACAATTAACATAAAGAACAAAATCAGAAAATTTCCAGGTGTACGACTGCAATATTTTTCAGCACAAATATGCGTTTATAATTTCATCACAACTTGTAGAGAAAAATAATGTTCTTTATAGTACTAAATTTTTAAGATAGGAATATTTTCCACATCCCCTGGCCAAAGCAAGAGGAATCAAATTCACACAAAACCCTTAGGACAGAACTTTAAATAAAATTTGTGTATCAATAATCTCATGCTCCTTGTTTATAAAAGGAAGCGTGCAGCAACTCCTAATGACCAACATATTGTTAGTAGTGGTCAGAGGCCCATTGTAAGGGGAATTTCTGCAACCCTATCAAATATATCCCCTTTCACGTGTGGTATTTAAAAACATCTTTCCATAGACACTCTCCAGTTGCACCTTTTTATCTACATGTCGAATTAGTGTTCGTATATCTGCTCCCATCATGAATATAGGTAAAATAAATCTCACTTGACGTTCAATCCATCTACCAAATTGCTGTACTAACTATAACATTAAAATGTATTAAATGATCAATGAAAAAGCATACAGATAGCATTAGTAAAACATTTTTTATCAATCTGATTAAATATGATATTGTTGGTATTTCCGAAAAAGCTTTTTAATTTCATCAAATAAAAACATTAAAAAAACCAGATATGAGCTATAATACATCTCTTACAGTAAGATTAGTCATAGTCTGTTTTATTGTACTCTCTGGTATACTAAAATGCTGCATTGACCCATGGTCTTCTACTAAAAATACTGGACATCTTAGACCACAATGCTTTAACCTGAACTGAAAACAAATAATATTAAACAGATAAACAAGAGGGTTTTCTCAATTTAAACAGTGTGAATACAAAAACATTCCAGATTTTTTCTCATCTGGTCAAAGGTTGGAAGGTGTAGATAAACCATAGTTGAACTGCATTGTGCAGTTAGGCCAAAATAATAACACCTGGGGCAAGGAATAAGTACCATATTTTGGAAAAATGGATCATGTGACACAGAGAATACATACATGTGTTTACCAATTATGGTTGACTTATGATACATAATTACTGAAAAATAGACTGAATCACAGCTGCCAGAAAAATGACCACCATGTCCTTATAGCATACATTACTAAAACATTAACATTTAGCTTATACTATATTTAAATAGAGTATAGTTTTATTTAGTGACCACCTCTACTGAACATACACCTTTTTTTTATTGCACATTTAACTTGCATTAAATAACCACCTTTCTAACATAATCGTTATCAGGGTAGTGTTGGATTGTCAGATAAGACAGGTTTGACTTAAGCATGACACAGTCGTCAAACTGTTATTTTGTGCAAGTCATTAAGAAGTACAAAAAGAGTGTGTTTAACATAGTAAACCTTTTGATCTTTGAGCCTTCCATCTGTACAACTGTGGACAAGATCATCCATTCTCTTCCTCTCTATAACATAGTCTAATACTAGTTCTCTAGGTTTGTTATTAGGTGCCATGTCTACAATATATCTTGTCTTTATTATAATATGCATGTGCATATTTTGTATGGATAAAACAAACAGATCAATATTTTGTAGAAATTTATACGAGATTTCCTTCCAAAATTACCTCCATAATATACCTTGTTAATAATAAATAATTATTTAAATTATTTTAAACAATAATTTATTACAACATTGCTATACAATCATCAACTATTTTGTTTTAACTATCACATATGAAAAATATCAAGATCTTGATAATTTCTACATTAAAAAGTGCTGTCACCAAAGTGGCATTAAACACCATAACCCTAATCCTAGATATTGTTATCAACCAATTTATTATTTTTATCTTACTTTTTCAAGTTTGTAAAAAATCAATTGTGTTGCAAACTTTTCCACTGACTTGAAGGATATAGTAAAGATTGTGAGTGTTTAATGCCACTTTAGACAATATTCCATATTTAATTGGTGGACGAAAGAGAGTACATGGATTGTAACCAGTTACTAACTACCATTTGATCATGTCCACAATGATTTTTCTGTTTTGGAAATTCCTAAATGCAGAATCATGAAATTAAAAAAATCCTGAACATTCAACAAAATATTTTGCTACACATTACTTTGCATACAAGCTGTCTTTTCCCTGGCTATCCATAACAAATCTCCAACTTGTAATACTCTTAAATCACAGTTAATGCCATTCTTCATCAGGTCTGGTAATAAGTTTTTGCTCCCCTTCTTTCTGTTGTGAGGATATGTAAATGATAAATTGACATAAATCATTTTGGGATATTTCTTTAAACTATACAACATTAAAATCTGATAATAACTGTTAGGTCATGCTTAAGAAATAGTTGGTTGCTGTTTCTTGATTGACAATTTGCATTGTTGGTCAGGAAACAGCAAATTAATAATCATTTATGGATGGCCTTAGCTAACATTGCATAAACAAGATATTGTGGCACACAAGCCTATCTCTCAGTCACTGAGCAGGTGATAAATAACTGTTAGTAGGAATATTCTTAATTAACCAAATAACATTCATGTGAAATTGTACCCAAAAATAAAATGCAGTTTAGTACATAACCTAACATGATGAGCATAATATATGTCAACAACAGTTTTTGTTATTCCACCAAAATTGATATAAATTTAGCTACAAAATTCCCATATTATGTCTGGTAGTCTCAATATAGCAACAACAAAAAAGCTGAATTTTAGGGTAAAAAACACAATAAACCAAACCCATCAAATGACATCCACAGTAATACTCAAATGACATCCACAGTAATACTCAAATGACATCCACAGTAATACTCAAATGACATCCACAGTAATACTCAAATGTCAGTTACTTGATTTTGCAAGTTTTTTTTTACCTCAACTGTTACATTATCATAACTTTATATATACCGTATTTTACGGACTATAGGTCGATATTTTTTTTCCTCAACACGCTGGCTTCGACCTATCGTCCACAACGACCTATACAAGGATGAAGTTGAAAAATCTGGAATCCCTAAAAAAAAATCTCGATAAAAATGACGATTTTGTTGACAGTATACCTTTATTTTGCTGTAGGTTTTTCCTGAATAAGAAGACTGAAATTATCGATGTTCTTGGTGTTATTTATTTTTAATTAAAGCAATAAAAATATACTAACACTAACAGGGGGTGCAATTCCGGGAATAAAATGTTCAACATCCNCCACAGTAATACTCAAATGACATCCACAGTAATACTCAAATGACATCCACAGTAATACTCAAATGTCAGTTACTTGATTTTGCAAGTTTTTTTTTTACCTCAACTGTTACATTATCATAACTTTATATATACATGTTAGATTACTTACATCAAATAATATGTTTGAATCATCTCTATACTTACCCTCCCCCATAAAATTCTCTGTTATCAATACATAAAACTATTTCATATTGTCCTGGTTTCAGAATAAAGTCTGGTGTAGACAAACTCTGTATGGAGGAGACTGAACTAATGCTCTTTATAGAACTCTGAGAGTCAATGTCTATAGTTTCACCAACATTTGATACAGAGGGAAGAATAGGTAAATCACTGATCAAGGGAAGTAATTTGAGGTCGGCCGTTGCATTTGATGTCCCGCTCTGTTGTTTCCTCTGTCTTGGTTTCTTTTCAGGCACTACGTTTTTGACTTCTGGAACTAAATATACATGTATAATCACCTTCATGTAAACATACATTGGTTTTCCTAAGTTCAAAGCATTAACACAATACTATGTCTTATAAAGAGAACATTTTGATTGAGCGAGTGATTGTTGTGTAATGTCAAATAGGCAATTTTTCAGATACCGTAAATTGGATTATTATTTAGTCTTAGTTTGGTTTATTTGGTGCCTCTCATGAAAGTGCCCAAATCAAACACGCAAAAATATAGCAAACACCAAAAATTAAAACGCCAAAATTGGCCATTGTTAATGGTAATGAACCAATACACAAGTACAAATAGCAATTATGAAAAGAGTTCACAAAACAGGTATTAAAGTTTCCTCCTGAGCAAACAAGATGAACTGTGAGCTAATGCTCACTTACGATACCCCCGCATATATGTTCAATGTGTATAAAAACCAACTAAGTCGGCAAAAATGAAGTAAGAATCTGACGTGTCAAAAAACGCTTCCCACGATATGGGGTACCTCTATGAAGCTTGTGACGAAATATCAAATATCTGCCATCAATAGTTGCTGAGAAAAATGTGATGAAAAATATGCATATTTGTTCAATGTGCATAAAAATCAACAAAGTCGGCAAACAGGAAGTAGGAATCTGACGGGTCCAAAAACGTTTCCCACGATATGTGGTACCTATATGAAGCTTGTGACCAAATATCAGATTTGTGTCATCAATAGTTACTGATAAAAATGTGACGAAAAATATGCATATATGTTCAATGTGTATCAAAATCAACTAAGTTGGCAAACAGGAAGTAGGAATCTGATGGGTCCAAAAACGCTTCCCACAATATGGCATACCTATATGAAGCTTGTGACAAAATATCAGATTCCTGTCATCAAGTTGCTTAGAAAAATGTGCAAATATGTTAAATGTGTATAAAAGCCAACTAAGTAGGCAAACAGGAAGTAGGAGTCTGACGGGTCAAAAAACGCTTCCCACGATATGGGGTACCTATATGAAGCTTGTGACCAAATATCAGATTTCTGCCATCAATAGTTGCTGAGAAAGATATCTTGGACGGACGGACGGACAGAGGTAAAACAGTATATCTTCCTCCCCCTCCGGGGAGCGGGGGTATAATTACAGGTAGATATGTTATATAGGCAGTAAATGCAGTGTAATTCAATTTATTAATACATTACCTGGCCTTTGATTTGTTACAGCCTCTTTATTTGGTATTGGTGGATTATCTATATTTGGAAACTGATGTAATGTTGGTAATGTTTGTAAACCTGTTGAAACATCTGGCGCGTCATTGTCCCTAATATATGCATACACCTTATCTGTCATTGGTCTGAAAATTCAGTTCATATTGACAAGACATATGAATTACATGTACGTATACTAAAACTGAACTAAAGTTTAACAAAAGTTACCTGCTTCTTCTGATTAAAGAAAATTTGGGGTAAAAACACTAAAAGGAGCATATATAGTGTATTTTAAATGAACTTTCATATCAAATTATCACATCCATATTTAATAAACGTTCAATAAAGAAAGATTCCTTAGTCGTTTTGAATATCTAAAGAACACCTATCTTTATCAATATGCTATATATGTCATATATCCAGTTCATACAGAATACCTTAGAACTGCATCAGTGGCGTAATGGTTAGCGTGCTCGCCTCGAGTGCAGTAAATTATGGGTTTGAGCCCTGGTCGGGTCAAACCAAAGACTATAAAATTGGTATTTGTTGCTTCTCCGCTAAACACGCAGCATTAAGGATAAGAGCAAAGACTGGTTGGCTCTGAATCAGAATAATGTGTCTGAGTGGTAAGACATGTCTACTCACAGACTGTTGCTTCAGTGAGCTAGCACTATAAAAATCCAACTCAGCGTGTTGGTCTAGAACAAAGCGGACCTCATCATCATCTCATTGGAAATTAACTTGTTTTCGCCATGATATAGTTGAAAAATTGCTGAATTGACGTTAAACAACAATCACTCATTCAGATTACCAAGACTTACCTACTAGTATCCAGTTTATACACAATGCCAGATGATAACAGTTTTTGATAATTACACTTGATAAGAAAACCAAAACCTATGTCATCTGAAATAAATACAGTTTTATTAAACTAACTAATTATGATTTAATATCAAACCACTATCTCTTGATAACTTCAGATTAGACTCTACCAAATCAAATTATTAATTTGTAACATTTTTGACAACTTTAGAATTTACTGTATCTTTATGCTTTATTGACAATGTCATTATCTCAGTATCAGATCTTGGCTGAAAAACATCAAACCATCTAGTAAAGTTTAAAGTCTAATAAGAATTTTCTGTCAAGCTAATTACTTCATAGAAATTAAGGAAAATTTGCTAATATAATTGTTTTTAGATTAGATTAAAGTATTTGCAATGAGATTCATTCAATAATAACAATTCAGTGTAAATTAAAACTAGAATTATTGAAATTATATTATAAAAGTATATATACACTTTATATATGTTTTTAGACTTGTTGAATGAAGGAACTCTGTTGATAATCTATTGTATGATTTTTCTATTGCAGTTTTAGATGTAACAAGTATTTCACATAGATCTACAATATCATGGTAAGATTTCATTTTCTTTTAATACTGGTTGTTTCAGTACAAATATATACAATGCATGATAATCCTTAGAAATAGATCAAATAAAATATAAAATAAAATATTTTCCAAGATAAATATATGTCACCTACCAAAAAGCAATTTAACGTGACAAAATAATACATACGTTCGACATTATGTTCAATGGTATGAAAGGGCAGATTGGAAAATTGTTAATAATGTATAGTAGTACTAACCATCAACGAGAACAGCAGCCTGATCTTTCATTAACACCTCTGTATTGTTATCTGATATATATCTAAAGCTTAAATTTCTGAAATTGTATTTTTAAAAATATACAGGTAAACAATAGTTTAGCAACTATAGCTGACTCTTTCAGCTAAAAATATAGACAATCAGCCGGTAGAATTTGCAGGTCCAACAACAATGAAATAAGTGCATTTATATTTCATTCAAAATGGTATTACAACAGTGTATTTTATATTCAATATTTATTTAATTCCAACCTAGTTATATGACCTTTATATTCTGGTCTCCCAGGAATGCCATAAATTTCTTTTATCAATTCTCTAAGAAGCATCAGATTTTTATTGTTTGTTTATATCTTTATTACATTTAGAGATCCATTTATTATCAGGATTTGTGATCCAGTAACCAGTGTAACACAACCACATTTTTGTGCCTGTTCCAAACAAGGATCTAGCTATCTGTTGGTATATGTCATGGTCTTTTTTGTGTTCAATGATTTTCAGTGTGATGCAGTTGTTCATTTTGTCGATACGTTTTTGTATTGGTGGAATAGTTGATCATGTTTAAAGTTTCTTTTCATGAACAATCCTAAACAGATTTCATATTAATATATGTATATATAATAACCGATCTCAATTTTTTGACCTAATAATATATTTCTGTTCTACAAATATAAAACAAAAACAATACAATTTTATTATTATTTGTAAAGCAATTGTCCACATGGTTATTAATTTGAAACTGTATTTTTCCGAGCTACAGTTGTCTGACTGCAAGTTTTGGTAGATAGGCCTACTGTATGTTTATAAATTCCTTTATTAAACAAACATAAGAACTTTAATTACTGATATTTTAGAAATAAATTACATGTCACTTGCAGCAGTTGCCACAGGTCTATTTGATACAGTAGTACTCGTACAGGCCACTGGACTACATGTGACAGTTCTGACAGATTCAGTAGTCTCTAAAACATTCCCAGCACAGTTGACTTGTGGAACATTACCATCCTTCACAGCCTCTAATCTATGGGCAAGGCCACATCCAGCATTGGTAAGACTGTATCTGATATAAAATGCAGACAACTGATAAGTATACAACACCAAATCACATGACAAGCTGTTTTTAAAATAATTATCACTGGATATTGTGTATGACATTGTAGTTTTAAGGTTAATATTATACAATTATCAACCTTGTAAGAGTGAGATATGACGTTTGTCTACCAGAGAAAGATTATGTCACCCGAGTGTGGCATAAACTTTCGAGGGGAGACAATCTGTCATATCACACTCTTACAAGGTTTATAATTGTTTTATTACATCGAATATCCTACACAGTGCCATAATTATTTGGTCTAATTCATATCTGACAACAGATACCAAGTAATGACTCATATTCAGTACGTCTATACTTAATTTCACAATGGACAATGAAATCGTCACGTGATATTAAACAATTATCGTGGGCTGTTGATATAACCATGCGACATAACGTCAAGCGGGTGACATAATGGAATGTCAAATGTCATGTGACGTTCTTTAGACTAATGAAATTCAAGATATCTATATGAGTATGTAATAAAATACATCATCCTCTCATCAATGGATCATATCAAGCTCCTCAGTGACAAATTTTATCGGGTATTAAAAGACATTAGATTCTGTTATATAAGTTAGAGTTCATATTTTTGACGTTTTGTCATGGAAACTCTTATTTTTCATATATATCTACTTGACAGAAATTAATCAAATCAATGCACATACATCCCCCTAGCATTAACTTATATTAAATCTGACATTTTCCATCAATCTTTTGTATCTGAACAAAAACTGTATAAACAACTTCGTTATGGAGAATTTGGAGAGAAAAATTATTTAAAAAATTATTTTATTATTGATTATTGCTCAAATCTTCATTCATGGAAGTAATTGAAAGTCCACAAGATTGACTGTTAGGTATCAAAACTTTTGAAGAAGCATTTCTTTCCATGAAGTTCAATAGTTCACTAGAGCTTGTGTTGTATTTGTTGTTTTGAAATGCCGACTTCAAATAAAACTGATCTTATCATATGTTATTTTTGTGTTTGGAATTATCTAATATCAGCAAGTTTTAAAGAATAAGACCCAAGAATACTACTAACTTAGCTGGGTTACTTTCTTTAATGACAAATCCTTTTGTTAAAAGGCTTCCCATTGATGACCATGCTGTGTATCTACAGTTTGGATCTGGCTAAAAACAAAAGGTTCATTTACTGTACTTTTTTTAAATATAAAAAAAAACAACAAATAATTAAAAAACAAAATAAAATATATGGTAGATGAAACCAGTCTTCTACACAAAAAATTATCTTAGTGGAATTGATTGATTAATTGTTGTTCAAAGGCAAGTAAGCAGGATTTCAGCAGTTTAATCATATTATACCCACATTTGTAAAATCTTAATTCATATTTATTCCACAAGTCAATTGTCAAATAGTAGATAGGCTTAAAGCTTATACAACAAATTAAAATTGTTTATTATTGACAAGTGAGATCTGTAATTCATGTACAGTCAAACCTGTCTTATTTGACTTTCAATGGGCATGTTGAAATAGGGTCACATAACACACAAAGACACATAAGACATGAAGACACATAAGACATGAAGACACATAAGACAGGTCATCAATTTCTAAGAAATATATGGGTAATAATGTGTTCTAATTTTAATTGAACTGTACTAAGCTTTATATACAGTATAAGTGTGAGAATGTATTTTATTACAGATGAAGTTAGAATATAAAAATAAACCTTTATTTTTTTCTCTCTAAATATCAGGGATGGTTCTGATTAGAAAATTAAATAACTGAAAATCAATGAAGCTATCTACAACCTCTTTCAAAAGGTTCCATTTTGGACTGTTCTGACCGTGTCCTGTAACTTTCGGAATATTTTTGTCAGAGAAATAATAGCTGAAATCGGTTAAGTAACTGAAAAAAATCATATGAAATTGATATTTTCGATACCACAGGTCTTTCCTGACCCAAAACTTTCAAGGAACGGATTTAATGGGTTTTATTCGACGGATATTAATCGATATGGGTGCATCAGACTTATGACAATTGATCTAATTTTGGAACACAATTTTCAACATCGCATTGAAAAATATTGCTTTTGGCGTTTACTTGGTCTTTTCCAATTGATATAATCCATCTTTGTACATCATTGATGTAACCCACTGTTATCTGGATATGTACAAAACGTAGGGGGGGGAATAATATAAACAAGGCTTCACATTAAGATTTGTCCTACCTTTTCCTATCAGCCTACATTGGATTTGGACTATTAAACTAGAGGCTCCTAGGAGCCTGTAATCGCTCACCTGGCTCAAAGTTGGCCCAGCAGTTTCAGAGGAGATAATTTTTAAGTGAATTTTGGCGAATCTTCTATTTTTAGCAATGGCCGCCATCTTCTTTGGAGGGCGGTGTTGTCGGATATAATTGTGAAGGTAGACCATCTAAAGACCATTTCACCATAGTTTGGGCCCATTTGACCCAGCGGTTTCAGAGGAGATCATTTTTAAGTGATTTTTTGCCAAATTTTCTATTTTTAGTAATGGCAGACATCTTGGCTGACAGAATTCTGAAAGGGGATCACCTAAAGACCATTCCACCATAGTTTGGGTCAAATTGGCCCAGCAGTTTCAGAGAAGATAATTTTTAAGTGATTTTTTGCTGAATTTTCTATTTTTAGTAACGGTGGCCATATTGGTTGGCGGCCGGGGTCGTC
>MJUT01024965.1:602573-615940 GCA_002080005.1 Gigantidas platifrons
AGATAATTTTTAAGTGATTTTTTGCTGAATTTTCTATTTTTAGTAACAGCAGCCATCTTGGTAGGCGGGGGAGATTGTCGGACACAATTCTGAAAGGGGATCACCCAAGGACCATTCCACCAAAGTTGGTTCGAATTGGCCCAGTGGTTTTAGAGGAGTTGATTAAAATGCAAAAAGCTAATGACAGACGGACGACAGACGCCGGACGACCAGTGATAGCAATAGCTCACATGACCCTTCGGGTCAGGTGAGCTAAAAATAAAACTGATTGTCCAAGGGACAAGATAAAAATGCAAATAAAGTGATGATTTTTATCAACTGGACAAGCATTATTTGCCTTGTAAAATTTCACACAACTTGTCTGAAATGTATTACTCTCTACAAACTTACTATAGAAAAAGATTTATCTGCAAGTGGTTGTGCTCGTCTAATTAGTTCTGCCTTGGACATGTATGGTCTGTCTGCGTCAGACTTTAAACAAATTAGTACAAGTTAAAACCTATTAGATATGTAGGTATTTCAATTAAACATTTTAAAACATTTCTGACACTGAATGATACACCACAATATTGAAATAGTAAATCTAAATGTCCAGATATTTCAGCTGGTTTCACTGGTCATAAATGAATGTGTTTAGACATATTTGATTAATTCAACATAAAATTACAATCTTGAACTACATGGATATATGATATATAATATAATGTAATCAATGAGAAACAAGTTGCTGGACTTATATTAATGCACATCTGTATGAGTAAAGTTCATATATGTATAATATAAATCTCTAAGGAGAGAATTACATCATATTATAAATGAACTTTATTTCTACAGTTAACATAAAAATGTAGTAATTCCTGTCCATATTTATTAACTGTCGTCTTATTCTGCTATACCTGCAACAGTCTACATTGTATATCAAGTTAACAATAGAGAATAAGGTCAAAAATTGAAAGTCATCAAATTGAAATCTATTTCCCATCAGTAAATCGACCGAGTATACCAGGAGAAATATTATAGAATAAATCATACAGTTCTGTTATACGAAAAATAGCTGTTTTGTCCTAAAAAAAAAAGTACCTGCATGTGTTTATATAGTGTTAACAGAAGGGCATATGGTCCAGATCTATAGGCTGGTATATACTCTCTTCCTTCTCCACGATTACCAGATTTCTGTCTATTCTACAAAATATTTATTTTGCTACATCAATCCTACATTCATTCACCATATATTTTAAGCATTAAGTAAGTAGTCACTTTTACTATTTTGAACACATTTTCTTCATTTAAAGTAAGATTACTGTAACTGATTAATATACAGAACACATTCAATATATAATTTGTATGATATGAACCATTGTAAGGGTCCATTCAATAGTAATTAAAGTATTCAAGCTTGTGATTTTGATGTGAATAACATTCACAGACTGTATTATATTAACCCTATTATAGAATGTCTAATAATGGTGCTATATGTTGTAATTACCCCAAAGCTAGAAAAAGAACATATACTACACATGTATAACAAAACATTTTTGAGTATTAGTTTTCACTAATTTTCTGAAAATGAAAAATAAATCATGTACATTAAACACTGAAACATGAATTTATAAAGCTTACATTTTCTTAGAAATACTCACATTTATGAAATATAAAATTCAGATGATTGATTTTTGGTGATTAATGCCACTTTCAGCAATATTTCAGATATATCATGGCGACCAATTTTAGTGGTGGAAGAAGCCGGAGTACCTGGAGAGAACCACCGACCATGGGTAAGCAACAGGTAAACTTTATCACTTGCGGTTGCAAGTCGAGTGCACCCTTTTGTGTAATTTACACAGCTGGGTGTGAACCCACGCCGTATTGGTGATAGGCTTGTATGAGTTTTTAGGTAATCCAACTACCTAACTCATTGAGCCACCTGGGCCCTCTATAAAATTCAAGGATATATTTGACTTTACATTTTATCAATACACAATTCATACATTTTGTAAAAGAAAAATCATACACTTAATCTGATTCAAATGTTATGTATCAATTGATAGCTTTGAACAACCAGTATTTTTTATTATGATATTTATGAGGTTTTGGACAGTGGTGTCAGAGAAAACTAGATTCCTATTTCCAAAGCCCAAATTATTCCAGGCCTAAACATTTTTCTCCTCCTCATTACATGATCCCAGATATAGTTATCAGCTTAAATATTACATACTTACATATTAACTAACTGATTATAAACAATAATTCTATATTAGTAAATTCTATTATAAAAATAGATTTCAACTAAGTCATTATTTTGAATAAAACTAGAACTGTGAGTGATCTCACTGAGTGATACCCCCCACTTGCAGTTTAGTAGGAGTTGCGCTTACAAGGTACATGCCACCCCTTTCGTGAAATTATAAGTTGAATTATCTCCCCTTTTAAATTTTGGACAGCAACCATATTCCTTCATGTACATCTGCATGTAGTGTACTACAAGTGTGTAAAGTTTCATAAAAATCCAATAAGCCGTTTAGGAGGAGTTGCGCTTACAAGGAACATGCCCACCCCCCCTTTTCGTGGAAGTATAAGTGGACAGTATAAGTTGAATTATTTCTGCTTTTAAATTTTGGACAGCAACCATATTCCTTCATACACATCTGCAGGTAGTGTACTACAAGTGTGTAAAGTTTCAAAAAAATCCAATAAGCCGTTTAGGAGGAGTTGTGCTTACAAGGTACATGGAAAGACGGACAGGGTGATTCCTATATACCCCCCCAAACTTTGTTTGCGGGGGATATAAAAATGTATTCAATGTCTCAAATTTAATAGTCACTGGCAGTAAATGTCACATGTTACTTATTAGTAATTTAAAATAGAACATTTCTGTTTTAGAATTCCCTGTTCTAAAAAAAGTAACATGTGACATTTACCGCCATTGAATATTAAATCTGAGGCATTGAATACGTTTTTTTTATTCAAAATATAAAATGTGTGGATTAAATAACTTTTGAAAAAAAAATGATATTCACTTCAGTAGTGAATATCATTTTTTTGTTCAAGTCAATAAATCCACATATTTACCTCATCAAAATACAGTAATTGTATAATATTACCCTATGGGCTGGTACTGGTGCTTGCTCTACTTCTTCATCATCATTTTCAGAATCTATTGAAAAAACTTCAGGAACATGATCTGCTTTTTTTGGTGATTTTTTAGTTCGAGCTGTCTTAGGCTTTTGTGCTTCATCTACGATGTTCAAAAATGGTGCATTATCTTTTGATCCTACAAAGAAATATCAATTAGGTAAGAATTTAATTCATTAAGAATTATTTGATAATTCCTTGAATGGAAGATATTTTTGTTGTTTTTTGTTTGTTTGAAGTAAATTGTAACATAGAAGTAACAGATGTACATAATATTCTATAAAGAATTACAGCTTTAGTAATTACCAACAAAAAAAAGCAACAACATTTTTCTGTTAATGTCACATTTTCTGGAGAAAAAAAAAACAATCAGTATATATATGGTCTAGTGAGTGATTGTTGTTTAATGCCAATTCAGCTATTTTTCAGCTATATCATGGCGAGAACAAGTTAATTTTCAATGAGATGAGGATAATCAACACGCTGAGTTGGATTTTTATCAGACATATTACACATTTATTTTTATCAATAAATATTTTTTAAGCCTTTTTATATCTATCTAAAACATGTACCATACATGAAATCAATTATAGATTTGGAACATATTAATTTCTGTCAAATAATGCTGTAACTTATTGTATATAGGAGAAGACTTCATAAGTTTGTTTAACTTGTGTCTTATCCTTTTTGCACATTTGAGCAAATAAAATAGGTTTAAACCAATATAATTTCCAGAATTAACCAAGGAATATTTTGAAAGCTGGCATGTAAATAATACAAAGTTCAACAAAACCTATCATAGTTCAGGTAAAAATAACATTATATTATATCACGATTTGTGTTGTAAAGTTTAAAAAAGCATTCACTTGTCTGTTTGTATGCTAGTTGTAAATGCTGAAGTCATCACTACACTAATTCTACCGTCGTCATCACAATCTGGTTGACCATTAATGAAATATCTATATCTCAAATGACAATGAAACTTTCATTTTTTATGTAGATGTTTTCTTTCCTCTATCACTGCAAAGACTTTTACTGGATATGAGGAACATGGCAGGTGTCCTATAAAAAGCAGGAACAGCTTACCCTTCATGAGTGCCTGAGTTCACCCCCGTTTTTTTTTATTGGGGTCTGTGTTGCTTATCTTATTAGTTTTTTGTGTTGTCCTATTATGTGTCTTTACATTCCGAATGTCATGTTGTGGTGTCCGTTACGATTTCTGCATAAAAACGATGTTCGGTTTGTCTGTACCTCCAGTTGTTTGTAGGAGGGCTCATGTCTTATTTATGTTATTTGTGTTTGTTTACGTATAGTGGTGTCCAACATATATTGTGTTGTGCTTTTCTTTGTTTTGTGTACACTATGTTGCCAGTTTCTCTGGAATGTCCATTCTTAATTACCCCTTCAGTATTCTCTACCATTTATTTATATTTAGAGCCTGAATACTTACCATACTCAGCAATATGTCTGGATAGTTTGTCATCTAACATCTTACATATTTTGTCACCTGAAAATATCATGTCTCTCCAAAATGATAATTTCAAAGATATTATTTAGATAATAATAGAGATTATCAGAATTTTATATTTTCGATAATCCGATTTAATTCAATCGAACAGCTGTGGTTCGTTCTGGTTGTTTACATTTTATTCTGACAGAAACATCGATAGAGGGCGTTAAACAAAACATGTAGGTGGCACTAGTGGAACTGTTTTTCAAATTTGAAATACCGGAAGTCACTCTATCGTAAAATTTTCGAAAAACGAACAACATCATATAAATTCAATCGCGAGTAATCCAGATCATCTGCAGTTAAAACTCCAAAACCCACCCACCTCTCCCCTTAATAAAAGAACACCTGCTGCTGTTTTTAATTTATTTTTCAGACAATAGGAAGGTGCCATGAGTCGTGGTGGTGTTAAACATTGGCAAACAGTTTCCAGCACTGCAGATCTCAATTGGACATGCTAGCAAACTTATCCCTTTATTTGTAAATGATGGAGCCCAAAAGGACAATGACATTTATTCACATGTTACAAAGTTGGACAGTGTTAATCAATTCGTTCATTGCAACCGAAATTCAACTCTCTTTTTTCTTACAAGTGAAGGACAGTAATTTAGTTCCGATACATATACACTTGAAATATCTAACAGCTAATAATTTTCATTTTCATTCTTTAATTGATTCCAGGCAGAGTCAGCTTTAAAGCCTTTTAGGGGACGGTCCAGGCAGACTGGTAGTGATTTGGGAATTGCTTACTCTGCCCTTGCTCTGGGCCTGACAAGTCCTAAAATTTGCAGGTTTTGAAAATGTGGGTACTTGTGGTTGTAATTGTGGGGTCTACAGCTGGGTAACTCTGGGACCTCCTCCACCTCATCCTCAAGAGGGGAGGCCTACACCTGCCAACAGGTGGGGCACTTTAAACTGGAGCATTGGTAATACAAGTTTTTCCCTGTCTCTCCCCATGGTAGGTTGTGGTGCTTAACCACCAGGGTCTCTAGGACACTATGTCAACATAGGTCAGCTGATAGCCAATTGTAAAGAAAGGTAATCAGTAGTCTCCCTGGGCCTCAACAAAATATACTCTGTAGCCAAAATAAAGCCACTTGTGTATATTCTAGTCATTTGTTGTAAATGTAGATAACAAGTTATATGTATAATAAATGTGTTTAATTTTGAATTATGTTTATGTTCGTCCACAAATGAGCNGTTCTTTATTATGTGCAAAGCAAAATCTTAACTTGTTGTGTTATGAGTACGAACCAAGTGACTCTGGTCTAAGATCAGCAAAACAAGCTGTATTGTCCTACCAAAGTGGTTTGAAGTAATGTTGCTCAGCAACAACAATAAAAGTTGTACAGTAAATTTTGTTTGCTTTAATCTAAAAATTTTAGTGTTAAAAAGTTCGTCACGCAATATCTCCCACATTAAATAGTTGGAATGTGGGAGATCTCCCACATACACAATCTCTGAGGTTAACAGGTATGATTTAGTCACATGTATTATAGTTTACAACTCTATCAATTAATCAGCTTACCCTCTAATCAAAAATTGATAAAACATCTGGAAGCTTTCAGTCAGTATATTATAAATATACCATAGGCTCCCAGAAGCCTGTTATTGCTCACCTGGTTTTCAATAAGACAGCTACAGTTAATAGAAAAAGTCACAACTTTTGTTATACAAATCAACATTCAAATTCCAGCTGAAAATTACACTATTTTTTGGCAGCTAAAGAAATTTCTATTTTAATTATGGCAGCCATCATAGCTGTCAAAAATAATTTGGAAAGTGGACCATCACAGCACAATTTTCTTTCATTAATATCAAAGGTTTACACAACTGAAGAGACATGATAAAAATAATTTCACCAACACATTGATGCATACAAAAAATGTACATGTTTATTTCACAAAGTTAAATATAGTAATACTGTAAGGTTTCATTAATACATTCATTATTTGAACAAAAAATGTTCTGACATTAAAAAATAGTTCTATTCTTCACAGATGTTGTTACATGTCACATCACAACACTCATCCGATGTTTCATTCATCAATTGCTGTCATTTTTTTAATACATACCCAGTGCTGCTCTATTTTTTTGGAAGAAAATGTTGGCCTGGTGTGCAATTGGTAATGAATTGAAAAAATAAATGTTTTAAAGTTACTTTGAAGTATTCTCCAAAGGAATTCCATAATATGAAGAAGTGATGGGAGTTTTACAACATTCCAGAAAGACGTCACAAAAGTAGTTCTGACTAAAAGACATCTTGTATCACATATATCATGCAATGCTTTGTAAATCCTGTACACCTATTCAGTGGTAGCCACTAGCAAATATCCCCAAATCATTTTAATAACAATGTTGAAATATCATTTCTTCTTGGGGCTGTCGTGGTCGTGACCGTATGGTAGTTGGATTTACAACTACCTTTGCAATCAATACCTATCACCACTAATGTTGTGAGTTCGAATCCTGCTGAAATGAGGTGTACTTGATACAGCATTATGTGATAAAGTCTGTAAGTGACTTGCAACAGGTCGTTGGTTTTCTCTGTGTATTCCGGTTTTCTCCACCAATAAAACTGACTGCCATGAAATAACTGAAATATTGTTTGAAAGTGGTGTTAAACACCATAACCCTAACTCATTTCTTGTTTGTCAAGGTAATACAATTTACTTATTTTCTACTACACAGGAAATAAACCATGTTCACTTAACTTTCAGTAATTTTACAGCTTCATTGTGGTAACTATGTGCTGGAAAAAACCATTGTAGACTTTCTCACTTAAAGTACAAATCGAGTACACATCATGGTTAGCTTGGTGAAATCTAAATCTCATTGGTCAGGGTTAGTAGTGACAAATTTATATATTTAGACAAATGATCGTTACAATTAGAACACGGTTCCCACTTCCTCGGCCATTAAATATATTAAGAATATGGCACTTAACAGTTGGCTGTATGCAGAACTTACCAAAATATTCTAACATCTTACAATCTTTTCCTGTTGCTATTGGCAATGGATAATTCCTTAAAGACTTCAATGCCTGAATTAAAAAGACATCATATACTACAGTACTGGAAAATAATTTAAATAACTCAAACAGCCATTCTCCCAATTCAAATACCTCTTATGCTTTAATATACCAGTATATGTATTTGATGTATTACTTAATAATTAGCACACGAAATGTCCAAAAATATAAACATTAATTAACTCATTAAAATATAAAATACAAGCTGTTAACATGTAATATAAAATATTACAAGACAACCCCAAATTCTTCTAACATTATCAGTAACAAAACTTTGACTAAAATGCATCTCTGGGGGTGTTTTAATACCTCTCACAAATGTATTATGGGACAGTAGACCTCCTCTATAATGCCACAGGGAGGGGGCACCCTTTCTACAATGAAAAAGTGGCCTTATATGAGGGGTTGCCTCTCATAAGGGAGGCAATTTAGTAGTTACTATCTCACTGCATCTGAAATCTGGTCATATAAAAGGGGTGGCTTTTTGGTGTGAGAGGCCTTTTCAGAGGGGGACTATTGTAGTCAGAAATAAAGGGTATCTCTCAACTGCAGGTTTAAAGGGCTGTTTCACACTCAATTTGGGATACGAGTTCTGCTCAGTAGTGAAGACACTACTACTATCACTGAAATGTAAAAGCCTTTTTATACCTTTACTTTAATTTGTGTCTAAGCATAGAGTTGGATAGTCTATCATGTTCATTCACATCATATACTGTAAACCGGGAAATTTTAGCACCGTCTTTTTTTCGCGATTTACTGACGAAATCTACATTCGCGCTGTTTTAAATTCGTGGTTCACAGACAACCTAAAGTGATAAAATGTATACAGTATTATTTAGACAAAAACATGCTGTGTCATATTTTTCTGACGGTAAAGATCTGCCTTGATCTTTCTTAGGTAGTTTGATCACATCATTGAATTGTTTGTACAATTAATTAAAATTGTTTTATACTGGTTTAATTAATCCTATGCGAGATCTATAAATGACGATTCCCCCCCTACGGCTTTAACTATACTTATGCATTTTGTGAGTAGTTTTCTTATATATTCACCTCACTTGAGTTTTGAATGTTAAAGAGGAACAATGTATAAATTTCTGATAAAAACGTCGACGTCAAAATCAAGAAACTGGATAAATTTGAAATCGATCTGAGGTTAAGTGTCATTAAGCCAATACATGCACGCTGGCTTGTAAAAACACTCACACAATTATTAGACAGAACTGACTTGATCAAAAGTGCATTCGAAGCCGCTGGCATTGTTGTTAATCAGTAAACTCTTTGATCCGTGACAAGTAACAGGTGTGGATTAACGTTGAAGTGTGACATGTTTACACAACACTTACTGTTTATTGTGCTAATCAAATGTCAATTGATGTTTTAATAGTTTAACAAGCTTATAAATAATAAATATTGTATCATGTTATTTTGTATTTAATAATTTATTTTATGGAAAACAAATATCCTACGTAGAACATCGCTTTGCATCCGACATCTGCTTATAAATGGTCATGCTTTTTTCTCCTGATTTATCTATGAAAAATTGTCGGATTTGGCATTTCCTTGAAATATTCTATTCTACTTACTAGTATTTTCCCTTTCTTGAAATATTCACGACAGTTTTATTTTCGTGCTTCCAATGTTACTGCGAAAATTACCCGGTTTACAGTAGTTGGATAGTCTCTCATGTTCATTTACATCATATAGTTGGATAGTCTCTCATGTTCATTCACATCATATAGTTGGATAGTCTCTCATGTTCATTTACATCCATATCATTTCCTACTAATTTACAAGTGCATGGCTTAGTCAAACTTAAAAACCTTACAAAGGAAATATTATTAATAAATCTGTTACTGACACAGAGCATGATTTTCACTAGATTATGTACGTCATATACAAAACAAATAGTAAAGAGAATATAAAAAACTTCATTTCCTGCAACATATCATTGTCATTGCATTTTTTTTTATTATCAGAAATCAAATTTCCAAATAAATATATCACAGAATTTAATTATATAACCTTTCCATAAATAAACTGTGATTTAATTCCTTTTTCTCTAGCATCATCTTTCCATTCTTGTAGCCAGTGAGCAAACAGTGGATTTGGACAGATTTTTCTTTTCTTTTTCCTCTTTCCATATAATGGATGCTTTTCCATTTCTGCAGATCTTACTCCTGAACAAGCAAATTAAAATATAATAAAAATATATAATTTGTGATTTAAAACAATAATAATATATATTGTATTCAAAGCAAATCTTGTTAATAGCAGGGCTTTCAATATTTTTCAAGTGTACCAGTACTTCACTACTAAGAGGTGGCACTTTATATTAAAATTTGAACATTTTCATGAATATTTTATACAATACTCTTGAAAATCAGGAGGTACCAAGATCACTCACGTTCTAATGAAATATTGTTAGAAAAAGCTAAGATGCCTTCACTTCATTAGATGACAGAGAACAATGGCAATTGAAACTTTCAACATGGTTAATAAATTAGCACCAGTTGGTTTACAAGATTTATTAAATGTAAACATTTCTAAAACTTTCAGATAATAATATTTTGAAAATTCCACATGTAAAAACTACACATTACGGAAAGAAAGGTTTTCGGTTTGCTGCTGCTACACTGTTGAACAGTCTTCCAAATCATTTCAGGAGTGAAAATAGTTTCTCTCAATTTAAAAGTCTCGTGCAGTCCTGGAATGGGTTGGAATGTCACCTTTCCCCATGTAGGTAAACTATTATCACTTCATTTTCTTTTATATTTGAGTTTATAGTGATGATAGATTTTATTTGGTTTATTTTAGTTTGCTTACCGTGCTTTGTCTTTGCTTATATTTTAATGTGTGCTTATGGACTCTTGATTTCTGTGCCACATGTTTGTGTTTTACTTCTTCTACCGAACTGAGTGAAGATTCCACCAATTACGTTAGGTACTGCACTTCAGGCACTATAATTAACAATTTTAGAACATGAAATTTAATCAGTTTTTTTTTTACTTTCAGATTTTAATATATAACTATATACATGAGTTAGAGATGAACTAATGGTTAATGAACGAAACAGCTGATTTAAATGACTCAACAGAGTCACTCTTCAAAGTATTAGTGTTCAGGAAGAGACTGTTCTAGTTTTGTATTGTTGAACAATAACAATGTTCTCAGAAAGATTGATGTCAGTGTTGTAAACGTGTGGGTGGTATTTGGTATGAGAGAGAATGAATGTTCCAGGAGAATCTAACTGGTGGTATGGGTATTGTTTTTGGGATAGCTACTAGTTCATGCGAGATCTTATATAACATAACTGGGCATGCATCTGTTGTTCAATCTGCTAGGCTTCATCAATTTAGATGTTCTATCATATTACTAACACTAGAGGTGTTATGATAGTGGTTAGTAACATATCTAACAGCCCTACGTTGTACCTGTTCTAGTTGTGTTATGTTTTCTAGAGGTGTTATGATAGTGGTAAGTAACATATCTAACAGCCCTACGTTGTACCTGTTCTAGTTGTGTTATGTTTTCTAGAGGTGTTATGATAGCGGTTAGTAACATATCTAACAGCCCTACGTTGTACCTGTTCTAGTTGTGTTATGTTTTCTAGAGGTGTTATGATAGCGGTTAGTAACATATCTAACAGCCCTATGTTGTACCTGTTCTAGTTGTGTTATGATAGCGGTTAGTAACATATCTAACAGCCCTACGTTGTACCTGTTCTAGTTGGGTTATGCTTTCTTTGGTATATAGGCATACAGAACAGGAATATTCAAGTGGGTAATCCTATAGAGTAGCGGCGCAAATTAGATACCTGGTAGACCTACTTAAGTATAGCGGCGTAAATTATTAAAGCAATTTTAAAGGTTGTATATTGACAAAACACAAGAAATAATATTGTTACACAATCAGTAGGACAAAATATGATATAATTCGGTTGTTTCGAATCATGTCAATTCCGACCACGTTCCGTCTTTTTCGTGTCTTGACGTCTGAACAAATAGGCAGGCGACTTCCGGTGTGTACGCTATTACTGTGACAACGTCAGCATATCATAGTCGTAGATGCGGTAGATTATAAGTAATTGTAATATGGAGACGCCAAGGAAACCGCTGAATAAATACTGGTGTTCGTTACCCCACTATCTGTCTTATATAAGAAATATATACATAAAGACATCGTTTTCCTTTCATGATGCTGACAGCCGCAAATAAAGAAAGAAAACAAATTTAATTTTAAAGAATTATTTGTCTCTGCGTTGAAGTCTTTGATACAAATAAAATAATTTAATTGATATCTGTCTTTTACAGAAAATGTTAAGATATTTTTAACTTGAGAATCGAACGTTAAAACGGCACATATCGATTGGAGTTTTTGTTGTGTACATTGACACCGGAAACTCAGGGCCTTTAGTTCCATCGAAATCACGTGATCTGGCAGACGAAAATAACAAAATTTTGACGGAATGGAAATGATTCTAAACAACCGAATTATATCAAGTTATACAGCATATAGCAGTGAATACGAAATAGTAATTTTTTTACAGAACATTCAGTCTGGTGAACCAAGATGATTCATCAGACCGAAGCAACTTTTACTAGACCGAAAGAAAATTGTAATTTTTTTAATATTTCATTGTTGATGGCTGGCCTATATAGTTTCCTTTACTTGTATAAAGCCTTTTTCATTGTTATTGATTTTAATTAGGGTTGTTTTCTTATTTCATATACTCATGCCATATGAACAGACCTGATTTGACAAGGACAACAAAAAGTGGAAATCAGCAATCGCAAGTACTGAATATACTATAAAAAAGGAATCGTAACGGTAAAATCCGGAATACAAAAGCAGAATTCCGCTGTAAAGCGGACGAAAATCAGGTCTGTATGAAACCAACTAGGAGAATGGTATGGGAACAAAAATTTTCATAACAATATATATTCCGAATAGTTTTATCGTTAACATTCTCTTGAGAGAAGGAAAACTTTTCTCCAATTATCTTCTTCATCCATAAAATCAACACAAATGTCTGTGTCACATATAATATTCAGTGCATGAAGGTCACTTTCCTCACTGTCAATATCGAGCTTTTCCTGCAGTGGTTGCTTTCAAGCAAGGGCTACCAATTTTCCATTTCTCGTTTTAGCAATGCAAATTAACTGTATATATATTTTTCTGAACATTGTTTGTTAAAACAAGTCTGCTTTGAAGTAAACATTTTGTAGAATTTATTTTTTTACATAAATAAAGCAAAGTATTTTATTTAAATTCACAGAGAAATAAAAATTTTAGTGGATCTTTTCAACAATTTGTCTTACTCAGGAAAAAGCTTGTAATATTTGTCCATTTCAAAGGTTTCAATATTTAGCAAAAGCCTAAATCAAGTCCTCTATCGTATTTTGCACAAAAGACAAGTTTAAATTTGTCGCCAAATTGATATCCAATAATTTTTACGGTTCCGATCCGGAGTCATTCTTTTTTGTCCCCCGACGCTTCGTCGAAGGGGACTATAGAAATGGGTATCGTCCGTCCGTCCGTCCGTGTGCTTTTTGGTTTCCAGATGATAACTTGTGAATGAAAAGTCAGATTGAAGCTAGGTTTGGTATGTAAGTGTATCTTATGAATATCTAGGTCAAGTTCGATAATGACAATTTTTCGACTATTTTTACTAGAGTTGTGCCCCTTTTTATA